>VCRD01000355.1:9336-23309 GCA_006783055.1 Trinorchestia longiramus | reverse complement strand
GAGGTGTGTAGTACGGGTGTGTACGGAGTGAGGTGTGTAGTACGGGTGTGTACGGAGTGAGGTGTGTAGTACGGGTGTATACGGAGTGAGGTGTGACTCCGGTTATATTCGTAACTCAGTGCGTATTTGGGAAAGTAGTACGGTTGTTTACAAAATATTGTGTAGGATAATATGTATTTATAGATTAAAACTTCTGGTGTAACAAGACTGTTCAATGTGAGACTGAAGTAAATGTGTTGCTTTGTTTCAAACAGTACATACAGTAGTTATTTTTTAAAAGGAACCTGACTTTCTGTCGCACTCTATTTTACTTGCCAGTCCGTTTATGACGCAAATGAATTGTGATGTAATGAACTAACAGAGAGAATTGTCATGAACTGTGAGAGCTTTCACGCGCTTGCAGCTCTTCCTTGAGAAGTTTATCAGGTTTAAGGCGGAACTAATGTTAGGCAAACGAAGGTTCATCTCCAGGTGGTCTGTGTGATCCTTGTGTTCCCAGAGCTACTGCTGCTTCCGTGTCATTTTATGTAGGCATAACAGGCATTAATAATGTCTCAATAGATCAGCGGCGCTTTGCAGCCAATTTTAAGCTTTGATCCCACTATAAAATTCACTGTTGTCAGTTGCATGGCATTTTGATTCCATACGCTGTGAATAGATAGCTGAATTATAGATCGTTGTACGTAGTAAATATAAAATTTTTTAGATGCTGTTCAGAGTGACCAAACTTTGCTGTTATTTGCATTTTTTAAAATTCTTTCGTTTTGAGTTTTAAACGTGCTTTCTGAGCGTTCACAATTGCTCGTGTACTGCGTGCAGCAATGTCCTCCTAATGTACAATGGAAGTTCTTTACTAGAATATAAATTGTTTTGTCATCACCCACACGTTTTCCCATTTCTCACGTTACATTGCTTTTGATTTGTTTCATCAAATACAACCTGTAAGGCGTCAGCGTACTATGTGTTCAATGTTTATACATTTTAATAATTGCTGCTATTAAAGCGTAAATGGTGCTCATGTGCATATTGCATTTAATCACATCGGGTATTTATTTGCTATTGTCTTCAGCCTGAATGTTACGAGCTAATACGAACGTGTAAAAATCTTTCGATAGGGTATATGAATTGACCGTGATGAAGTAGTACAAGTCATTCAATAATTAACGTTACAACTTATAAATTTCATATTCATTAAACAAATGTATACTAATACAATCAGAAAAAAATGTTTGAATATGTAATACTTGGAAATTAGCATATTTCATTTATTATGCCCTCCGTGTGTGTCGATAACAAGCTGAAGACTCGTAAAGAAGGATCTGTACGAGTCATGAATAACTTTTTGTACGATTTTGGCTCATTCCTTTTTGAGTTTTGACCTCAGTGCCTCCAAATTTTGGTGATGTATCGCTGAATTCTAATTCTCCACCATGGACCATGTGCCGTAATTGAGAGGCTTCAAGTTTAGCGATGAAGGACGTGATTCCTCATTTGAAATAGAGTGGGAAACATTGGATGCCAACCACACGTGGGTTTTCTTAGCTCCATGTACGGTGGTGGAATCTTGCTGAAATGACTTACTAATGACGTTTTTCGAAAGGATTTTTAGCTCATGAGAACAATGAATGTCGTTAGCGTAATTCTCTTCAATAATTTTAACACTTATTCCACAAAACCAATGAACTTTTTCTGGTTTCAGTGATCGTGGCCCAAACCAACAGTGACACTGATCCTTGTCTTCGAGTGACTTCTTGGGTCTTAATCCCACAGTCCCAGACTCAAATCGCTCATCTTGTACGTTAAATGTTTGCAGGAGCGTGCCTTTGCGGTTACAGGAGATAAAAATTTCAGCTCTCGCAATGCGTTTGTCCACAGTTTTCTCAGATAACAGCCGCCTCTTGTGTTTGTTAGGATAAATCTTTAAACCGTTTGGAGAATGGGAGATGTGGTTCCCACGGATATATTTCCCCTCTTTGCTACATGTATGAAGGATCTCTTTGGGTTTCTTTTGGGCTTTTCTACGATGGAGTTAACCAGTTTTGAAGTTCTGACAATTCTTTACTTGTCTAGTCTCTTCGAACGACTTCAACGTCTTTTAATGTTCTAGTAATATCTTTTGAGATTTATCCGCCTTATGAAACTGTAAAAAAAACTATTCTTTAGATTAAATATTAGCTATTGTAATAAACATTATCCCTGGAAAACAAATGATGTTGTTAACTCGAAAATTGTTAACATAATGGAATGCGATTGCAAATAATAGATTATACATTTGAATGTAACGATAAGTATTGAACATCTGGTATTTGAGGCGTATGCTGCAGACTGAATAGATGCGATTGGTGCGCCCGCGTTGTAGTGCTCGAGTCAATGATGCATCAACTTTATTCCATGAAACTGCAGTATTTTCACTCCAGATAAACTTCAAAGTGAAAACTTGATAATTCAAATTGAAATATCATTCATACACTTTAGACGGCATGGGACTTCGGTATTGAACCAAGAATGGGCCAAACGGCTCGTTCCTGTTGCCTTATTCTATTCTATTCTATCTCGTGCTGAGTTAAATTTCTTTCTTGGGGGTGAGAAACCAGATGTTTTAACCGAAGATCTTAAAAATACTTTTTTCTCGTCGTGATTTTTTTTATAATTCTTGCTCTGAATTTTTTCTTCGATCATGTTTATTAACTCAATAACGCACTTAATTAACCATTATTGGTCATTACTGTAGCTCTCACTTCCTGCTACTTCAAACAGAAGTACTCCTTCTGGTAGGAAACCGTTGGTGTATTATAAATTTTGACGTTAGTCGGAAACAATTGGTGCATGCAACTCTTGACGATAGTTAGAGAGTTTGTGCCGAGGGGAAAAATATAAAAATTTAATCCATACATTATACTTTCAACGGTACACATTATACTTTTAAAAAGTACTTATAAAGTACAAGAAGCGAAGATAAAGAATAAATTTCATAAAAAACATGAACTTTAAAAATATGTCTTTAATTGCTTTTACAGTGTTTTCTGTTTCATTTTGTTGTTATAGCGGGTGGTCTAAAGAAGTCCTTTAATTTCCTCTGGGGGTAGCAACGATAGTGCGAGGTTTTATTTAACAGGACCTGAAGGAAAGCAGGTTATGCACTAGTTTTAACACACTCGAGGCTAATTTTCATCGCGTTCAAAATGAATTGCCTTAAAAAGCATTAAAAGCCGGAATGTTTTCCCCGACTGTGTACTGTTTCCAACCAAAAGGAGCATTAAATTTTCTGTCTGTTTACTCAAAATTTTATTGAGAACTAATCGTATTAAAAAACTCTTATTTTACTGATCCAGGTAGTACTGCTTTGAGTACAATTACTTAGTCTCAATTACTTGGAGAATATCCTTATTTTCATGTGAGCGAGTATGAGGAACTAGCTCTAATATATGAAACAACTGTTGTTGCTGCTGTCTCGCAACTTGTACTGTATAAGTTTCTACAACGTCAAGTGCACGTGGTTGTAGAATACAGTACTACGTATAGCATTTCATGTTACCCGCTTACGATAGTTGGCCTAAGACAGTGAAGGCATTGCGGTTGCAGATTAAACTTTTTTTTTGACACGTTTGTGTTCCTGTCTTTACACTGGAAAATATTTCTTTCGAGCCCCTTTTTTTGTTGAAAAATCTGCCTTTATATTTAATGCCGCTGCGACAACGAACTCAGCAACCTCACTGCTGGCTATCACACAGAAGTTTACGTACAGGGTGTGGCAACATAACTTCCTTTTTTGAAGTGCAATTCCTTTTGAAAAAAGGAAGTTATGTTGCAGACAGAAGGAAGACACGTTGCAGACGTGTGTTACCACGTGGGAAGTTACGTCTCCCCACGTGGTAATATCAAAACGCACGCATCTGCGCTACATTCAGCAGGGCGTACTCATCCTCAGGACTGAGTACTGAATACATTACTCAGTCAGCAAATGTTTGTTAGTGGAATAGAGATACTGGTTAATGCTCACAAATTTGTGTCATAAGTTGAGACTCTAGTAGTGATATTCGATCACGAAACTCGCGTAGCATAAAAAAGATAAATTTTTCAGTTGTAAATTTCACTGCTTATATTTTTATGTTTTTCTTTTACGCTTAACTGAGGAACATATCCTCCACACATACCTCAAAGTTTAGGTAAAACCCTAAAATACGAAAGTATTTAAATTCTTCCACGTGGTAGTGATTTTTTTCAAACTCCTAGGACTGCATCTTCACGAGGTCCTGTCGAAGGAGATCGCAATTATTTTGCTCCGGAAGGCCTCAAGATATCTCTCTGGAAGGTATTATGGGACAATGAAATCAAATACACCAGTAAAAGGAATGTTTTTTCGTCGTATCGCTAGACAATACATGTTTAGGGACAATGTACAGCTTACTGAACAAAGTTTAAAGCAATCTTGAATGAGCGCCCTGCGGTTTTGCATTTGAAGTGTTCATTCATTGACTATTAATTCATTGCCCGGTCTGCATCAGAAACACGTGAATTGGTCAGTTACTTAAGACCAACGGTTGTTTCTAATATTTAACATGCAGGTGTTATAAGCTGAATGTTAGATGACTATACTTGCTCATCCGAGTGGCACTGTGTCTCACAGACTTACAATTAATTCTGTATCCCAGTTTATTGATAATTATCGTCTTCTTAGAAACAGTAGCAACCTTAGTTATGTGTGCAAGGTTGATAAAACATTTATTTAAAATAAAGTTTAACCCTTTCGGTACCATGATGCAAATATCAGAACCTTTTCAACATATTTAACATCAAATTTTAAAAAAGATGCTTCGTGATGTTTTACGGTCACTGCATTGTCCTGATCAAACTGTAGCTTGCACTGCCCTACCAGCGTTTGCACAGACACACGTGTTGCTCTGCATCTTAATAGGCAAAAAATGACTGCGGCTACCAGAGATGCCGTCAGTACCGAAAGGGTTAAGAACACAGTTTCAAAGATTAACCAGACGCAGGCTGGGTGATGGAGTGAGCGGCGCGTGTGCGGTGTGTGGGAACAGAGGACGCGTGTTTATGAGGCACTGTTGCCTGTGTCTGACTGCCACTGACGTAACCTGGTGCACGCCACGGCCGCTGTCGCTGCCGCTTTTTTTGTACTGACTGAATATGTACAGTATGTATGTACCTGGTAGTTTCCTTCTCAAAACTAGTTCTCACATATTTGGTAAATAGTGAGTCCATATATTTATATTATAACTTCAAACATGAACGATTTACCTATTTGGTAGCGTGAAAACGAATATGGTTAGCTCTTAATATTTTTTTTTGTACGTGTATTTCTTATTTGTTCTACTACATGCGGTCTGTTCGTAATGCAGAAAATTACCGTACTTCGTTCAATAATCCAGATGTGTACACAACTTTTTTTATCAAAGTTGACGTAACTTTTTATTCGTTCCTTTGGTTTGCTGCTGATTAACGGAACACCTATAATTAATAAATGGGATTTTTATGTATTTCGATACTAACGAATGTGAAGTTAACGTTTTATAGCAGGATGTGCAGTGCTTTATTCCAGTAAAAACTAACACATAGGAATAACATTACAAACAACATGCAGCTGTTGTGTGCAGTACTTTATTCCAGTAGCTGAAATAAAGCAGAGTAGCTAACTCGATACAGCTAGCCGCTCTAAGTTCGAAGTCTGACACTAAGGATATCTAAGGCGTCAGAATGATATATCCTGCCAATTTATTAGTTTTGAAATTTACAACTAAAGAGTTCGTGACCATCCAATGATAAGTGACCATTGCACACTAAATTTAAGTGCAAATTGGAGTTAGTGTGTTTTCTACATCCGTCTGAGGTTGCGTTTGATATACAGCGTATATTAATGAATGAATGATTGGACCTGTTTCGTAATTCTGCAGCTGGTTACCAAAATAAGATATGAGTGAAAAAATGTGTGTAAAATTTGCGTTAGAAATTGATCATTCATAGGAATACAAATAACAAACAAATTCATCTTTATTGTGGATATCTGATTTTTTTCCAAATCTAATGGCTCATTTGAATAAAATGATTTGTATTGATTCAGATATTTAACCGTCGTGGCTTTTGTTGTACGTTTGCTCAGTGTATTTTTGCTGATAAATGCATGTGAAATTTAATGAAAGTACTTGCTATTTGGTTTGATTCGGTTCAAGTAAATTTTCCTCGGTTACCATATGCTGCAGACGCGAGCTTGAAGCAACAAGACCCTCAAGATGATCCAAGTCGACACTGTTGTGGCTTTTGTGCATGAGCAATAATGAAGGTTCAGTCACTGACCCGAAAATTGTAGAAAAATGGGCTCTCATTTTGTTCTTCGTGTACATTGCATTTATTTGTTTGCTAGGTATAATACAGTTTTTAACCGCACGAATGCTGCCAAGCCTTCAAAGCATGATCAACAAATTGGAACTTGATTAACGTTCTCCAGTGACTGAAAAGAGGCATGAAGCGATTGTCTCGTTGGAAACAAGGGGCGACAATACGGGCGTTGGAAACTGACTGTTATAAAGCCTTAGATATGTTGATAAGTCTTCGATTGGATGTGTTTTAAAACTATCTTTATGAAGCGATGCAATCAAGCTCAGCACTGTGATTTAATCTATCACAAACTGTAACTTCATCAGTTGAATCAATG
This sequence comes from Trinorchestia longiramus, assembly GCA_006783055.1. Lineage (NCBI taxonomy): Eukaryota > Metazoa > Arthropoda > Malacostraca > Amphipoda > Talitridae > Trinorchestia > Trinorchestia longiramus. Next base: position 16,639 of record VCRD01000355.1, on the reverse strand, counting down.
TATGTTTCGAACAAACTTATGTCCAGAAGTTTTTATAGAGCCAAAGTGTGTAATTAGAGACTGGTTCCTCCCATGCAAACTTTATTTTAGAATAAAGTATTCCTGTAATCTACGAAAATCTGATATGAAGGTAATGCAAACTATGTAATCGTGGTACATGTGTGCGTTAGTAACTAGCCATCAAGTGTACACCTGTTATGTAGTGTGTGAGACACTAATAGATGATGGATCTAAACCTTTTTATTCAATATATTTGCATTGAGAACTGGTTACGTTGTCCTGAGATTAGAACATACGCTTCAAGAATTATTTTACAAGTGTGCCTGTCTTTGAAACTTGTCACACAGACGCTGAGGAGAGCCTCATCTACTTCATTTGTAAGCACCAGCGCCAGACCGATGAAGAGTTCATGTCAACTGCAGTTTAACGCACAGGCGCTTGCGTGCTTCTCATGTGCCTATGCTGATGGACCTTTCCACGAGACCTGGCCTTCCCATTAGTCTATTGATTGGTGGACAGGGACGGAATGTGTGTAGTGAACAAATGTGTGACTGTGTGCATTTGTGTGACTGCGTAACCTGATTAAATGTGTGACGAGGCCGTATGTTTATAGAGTATAGGACTGTATTATGAATGTGTGTTTTAGCAGTGGGGAAAGTGTGACTGTGTAGGCAAATGAACGAGTGACGGCATGAAGATAAATAAACAAACTGTATAAAAATAAATAAACTGTTAGTATCGAGGTGAAAAAACGAACTGTGGAGAGATAAATGAATATCATCTGTTCTTTATTCAACTCATCTGTTTCGCCGTTTTGTCTGTCTTCTGTGCATGTACAGCTCTTTGATTGGCAATTGGAATATTTATTATTAAATTTGATTATTAATTTCATTAGTTAATTTCAATTACGCGTGTTCGATTTTTACGACGTTGATATAACGTATTCTTGTCATTTCTTGATAATTTATTCCATTTATGTTTTCATTTCATCCTCTTTTTAAAAATTCCTAAATAACTATTTAATACTATAAATTTAGTGGACAATTGATCAACAAAAGATGTTCATTTTTTTATTGTGGTTTGTACATTCCTTGCAACATCTAGCTTTTTCAAAAGAATTTCTTCTGAACATTCATCCCGTGTCATGTGTACCTGGATGTTCTCCTTGTATTGTGTCCTCCCTACTTGTTCTCACACCTGCCCTCTTCTCCTCCACTGCAGGTCAAGTTTGCGAAGAAGCTCGTCGTCATGGGAGAAGAAGACGCAGTAAAGCAAGGTAAGAACTAGACACTTTCCAACCTTCTTAATTACTGGCGTTTGTGTTCGTGTACTCATACATTCGTGATGTATTCGTTGACGTGGTTGCACACACACTATCGTAATGTTCGCTTATCCTACAGGGCTGTAGAATCTGTTGCTTAGGAACATGTACTTGGAGCTGTTTTTTGGGGTGATGGGACAGTTAAAAACCGCGTTTTTTACTGGCAAGATAATTTTGTGTTCACGGGTTGACGCGTAATAGGAGTAAAACTTTCAGTGAACATTTTGGGTGCGCAATGATGTAGTTATTGCTATACATTTCGGATAAATTGTACTCGTATTTTGAGTAACATGAAGTAAAGTATGAGAATAAACTAAAAATTTGATATTGGCATCTTAGCTTTTCACGCCAATTGTGTCGCTTAATTGTGTTCTAGCTTCCTCACATGAAGCAGTTTGAGTACTTAGAAATTTCAGCCAACAATTTTTCAGTTCAGTTCAGTATAAAAACTTGTCTCAATGCTCGAGCAATTATTTGATGCTAGATATGCTTGTGATTAATATTTATACAATAGATTTCCTTTAAGACGGAATGGTCAAGAGAACGTGTGTTGCTAGTCTAGTCAAGCTGGTGCTAGAGTTAAACACCGCTCATCTGAGGTAAAACTTCTTTTAAACAGGACCATTATAAACAAGAAAACTAACAAACTTGTCCGTCCTTCTGTACACAATAGACGTATCTTAAAACTTTTACTTCTCTATGTGCATAGCTGGGCACCGATAACTAATAAGGCATCGTCTCCCTGATGATATCCTTGCTGTTAAGTGCTCCACCGCACCGCTTCTCAGCATCGCCGTCTTGCACCTCGAGAAGAGGATAATTACGAGTAATTGAAATAGTTCAAGAAGCTTAAATTAACTCTCCCAGACTGTTCCTCTGGCCTGCATCCACATCTTTTTATCGGTTATCGGTTCCCAGCTATAATTGATGTGGAGGGAGCTACCTTGAGAAGGCATAATCCATTATTTAGTGATACTGATTCACACAATTGCTGAAGATTTGATCATGTGTTACATAAATACAGTACTCTATACAAAGTAGTTATATGTGAAGTTTGTGTACTATGATAGGAGTCTCTGCGTCGTTCAACTCAAATAGTACATAAGTTTGTTTCATTCGTTAAGTTTTTGGCAAAAGTAAAATTTAATTCAATCATACATGTACTACATGACCTATTTTTCGCTCCAAAACGATGCAGTGCTGTCAGTAGACATGGCCATGATGACCAGGAGCTCTGAGGCAGATGTAGTGCGGCGTTGGCTGGCGGCATCGCAGAATTTACGTACATTGAACGTGTGCAGCATTTTATTATGCGTACATTGAACGTGCATGGTATTTTAATTTGCGTACATTGAACGTGTGCAGTATTTTAATTGGCGTATATTGAAGGTGTGCAGTATTTTAATTGGTGTAAATTGAACGTGTGCAGTATTTTAATTTGCGTACTTAGAACGTGCGCAGTGCGTACTAATAAGTTTTTCTTCCAGAAAGCCTGGAAAGTAACCATTAATGAGAGAAGAAAAAACTATTACAGAATCATTTCCCTGTTATCTCGTGGGCGAGGAGTTGAAGCAAGAGAATAGCCTTAGACCTAAGATGTTGAACAACACATCATTACCACTAATAAATCACTCGGGTGGCAGAAGAACCGTCGCTCGTGCGACGATTCTGTCACTCTATGTACTTGTTTCTCTAACCAACCAATCAATCAATCACATAAAAGGCAATTGGTTAATGTGTGTAAATCATTAATTTTTTTATTTAGAAAATTGTAATTTTATTTTATTTAGTTATTTGCCGTCGACTTAAGCTCGAGGCTTGTGAGATATTTTCTAAAGTTTCTCAGGTGAAGAACATTTGGTGCGTTGTCTGCATTGTGGGGTCGCAAAAACTGAGCCTGCAATCAATATTTGTCTCTACTAATGCAGGTACAGTTTCAGTTTACTAATGCAGGTACAGTTTGTTTACTAATACAGTTTCAGTTTACGAATGCAGTTACAGTTTCAGTTTATTATTGCAGTTACAGTTTGTTTACTAATGAAGTTGCACGGCTGGACTCCCAGCAGCAGGAGTCAGAAGCATTGTGTCATAGTTAATGTTTGTATCTGAGCTGAAGGTAGAGGAAGATTTCATGCGTCTCTTTATAGCGGCACGGGCGACAGTGGTTGACGGAATGATGAAATCCATGGTAATTTTTGTATTGAGTTGTTAACTCTTTGCTGCGGCTAGAACCAATCAAAATGAATCGCAATGTAGGGGAGCATACTTAGTTCATTTCTTTTCATAGATTGCTTTAAATGACAATTTCCAAACGTAAAAGTCCTGATGCCCTATTAACTGCTGTGGATTTTAAAGGTTTAAATAGAACAGAACTTTCATTGCAAATCAGTGAATTTGAAGGTCAAATCAGTTTGTTTTAGTTTGAAATCACTTATTTATTAACCTCGGGCTCTCAAGTACAAATGGTGGATTGAAGCAAAATATACCAAGTAATATATTTCAATTGAGTTCAGAATTTTATGTTGTGTGTTTTATCTTCTGAAATTTTAATCTAATCATTAAATTCTTTACATGTATTATACATTATTTCTAAAACATGTGCCGGAATGAATTTTTGATTTTCCATATGTACTGTATATGTGGCTGCAGAGATACGTACAGCGAGTTATGGAATTCTAATTTCATTTCTAACCGTAGTACTCCATAGTCTGAAACTCTTTGTTTTACAGCGAATATTTTAGTGATTGTTTTGTAGACTTCTGCCAAGTGTCTGGCTCAGTTTATGTTGTATTCTCTGCTCGATTTCGCACATCCATGCGTTGCTATAACTCTCTCTATCAATGCTCCGTGGATGACAAACTATTTCATCATTGACGACCCTCATTCACACTCACATGGCTGTGCAAACTCCCTTGCTACAGTTTATCTTGTGTTTTATGACCTCGTTAAAGCCTCCATCTCATGAATCGCAGTTGGTGGCATCAGTACAAGACGTACTGTTGTCTTAGTGTAAGATATGATCACCTCTACGAAACTCGGGCTACAGTCGCAGCGTTGTGCGCCAAGCGTGTGTCTATGACACCCTCGACGTGCCTGCGTCTTAGCGCGATTCTTGTTGATGTGGAAATGATTCAGTGCCAGTCGGAGACAAATGGACGAAAATGAAACGGGGCCGTGGGTGCCCGTTGCAATCTCAATTGCATGGCCTCTTCGTTCTTTGTGGGCAAGTGATTGTCTGTTTGTAATTAATTTCTACGTTTTACTTACGCTTTATATCTAAAGCGTTTGTTAGAAATCAAACCTAAAAAAGGGTGTATATTGAAAACTTGGACACCTGAAATCCTGCAGCGAGAATTTTAATGTACCGTCCATGCACATCTGTTGAACAATTGCATTAAATGCACATTTACCATGCAGATTCTTCATGCACATTCACCATGCATATTCATGATGCACATTCATTATGCGCGTCCATCGTGGTCTTCAGCTCAGGCGAGTACATGAAGTGTGACTGAACACGAAATAGAAGAGACCTGAAATCTCAAGTCGCGAATTGTGAAGTGCAGCATTTGAAATATTATGGTCGACACCATTCATGTGAACCACAAACTGAATAGTATTCATTCATTTTTAGTGACCCATAGAGCTATTTCAAGTTCGTAATGTATGTTATCACAAGTAGGGGTGTAATTGTTTTGTAAATAGTTTTTTCCAATTAGTTCATCAAAAGAAATGACTCACTGTGCATAGCGAAATTAGTTTCAAAATTCATGCGATGTAATGAAATTTTCATAATACCTGATATAAATCTTTCTTGCATGGACCAGTCTTGTTGAACAAACGCAAAAGACTCTCTTATTGGGATGCAAATATAGGAACGTACAGCATTAGACTGACACATAATTTACAAAAATAGTCCCATTATTAATTCTTTCGAAATCCCCGCATTCAGTGTTTGTGTTTGACGATCTGTTGCGTACTGGTGGTTTTTCTGGTTTTATGCTGAGGATCCGCATCAAATAATTTCTGATCAGTGTTTGTTTCGCACAATATGCTTGCTGTCGTTTGTTCAGTTTATATAGGGACGATTTGCTTCATATCGTTTGCCGTTAAGTGTTTGTGTAGACGATGTGCTTGAGGTCGTCGGTTGCTCAGTGTTTGTGTGGACGATTGTTTCAGATCGTTGGCAGTTTAGAATCCTTGCCAGTCTGCTAGAGACAGCTGACTCTTATGTGTGTTCTGAATGATTTACTTCAAATCTCGGTCTGTCCAGTGTATGTGTGTGTAGGATGCTATGATGTAGAAAGCTTGTTATTTGGTTTGGAGAGATGTATGAGTTTCATTCAGTGATACCCTCTCTCCCGAGTTAGCAAAATTCTCCAACTATTTACGAACCGTTAAAACATTTTTAATTTATAGTTTCAACAGCTTCACACTAAACATGCTGGTTCGTTTTTTTTCGTTTCTAATGATATTGTCAGCATACGCCAAGTGTTAGCCATTTCTTAGTCAATTTCAGGATTAATTTTAATTTGCCGGAAATACTTTCGTTTAAAATGAGGTTTTTGATTGCAAAACAATTTTTAAGAGCAAGTTGAGTTTTCTATCAAGAAAACACATTTATTTAATCTTCAAGGAATTGAAACTTGTTTAAAAACGCAGTCAGTTTTCTTTTTAGCCTACACAATTATGCCTTTGAAGCTCTTAATTACATTCAGAACACTCCTGCTGTGTAGGTTCCTCTCGTACGCTGGTCGACATTCTCTGCCCGAGTTTCAGTGAAAGTTTGCCGTGCAACTTAATAAGCTTTGCTTCAACAGCTTGGCAGGTCTCATAGTTTCAGGGCAGTCAAGCAAACAGTATCGAGCGGTCAGTGTTGCCAGATGATAAGCCTGTTAACACAGCTATAGTTAACGGGTAAACAACTGACGCACCGAGTAAACAAGGGCCTTGGGCTGGCTGGTCGTGCCGGCGCTCTTATTGGTGATGTTTCTTCCGGCACTCCATTCTCGAGTTAAGCTATAAAGCAGGAAGAATCAGGTTTACTTTTTATAATAACGTACTAGGTGCTCTGAAATTTGGAGTGAAATCTCTGTCATTCTTGTTGACTCTGTATGTGAGCCTGAAACATTTCTTGTTATTCCAATGCAAGCCAAGGTCGCCGTGTGGTCTGCGTAAATCTTGACCTGAGGCTTCGTGGTCTTCCTGTTCTTCTTTCATTAATGCACTGACCGTGTGATCGAATTGTCTCCTGGTGTTGTCATTCTTTACCATGATTTATTCTACAGCGTCCTGATCCAGAGATATCCGGTGTACGATTCTCTATAATTGAGCGAGAATTCTTTCTTTATTTTTCACAAATTACTATTTACTTCACGATCGGATAAATCTTTTCGACACTAAATGTCCTTAACATCCACAAATAGAAATTTGCAATCTATTTAGGTACTCACTTTAGGTACGAAACGTCTCTAATCAACTGAGAAACAATGTACGAATGTTCATGCTTAAAAATTTTTAAATTATGTAGTTTTTCTCCAGCAGAAGAATTTAAGAATAACTCATTTATTTGAAGACAAAGTTACTTTTTTACGAGTTTTCGTCAAAAAATTAGAGTCAGGGCTCTGTACTTCAGCAGGCATGTCTTCATTACGAGGGAGGCGTTATCGAGTGTAACGCAAGTAGGATGCTTACGAGTAGGATGCTTACGAGTAGGATGCTTAGAATAGAATAGAATAGAATGAGGCTATAGGAACGAACCTTCTGGCCCATTCTTGGGTCGGATAATTACTTCGATAATTATTCGGTTGTTTTACCAACGTCCCATGCCGTATTTCTAGCTGCGTCAACCATGTCGACAGCGGGATTCGAACCCGGGTCTTTCCGCTCGCAAGCAGATTCGCTGACCAGTCGACCAAGCTGGTGATGTTAGGTTTAACCCACACACAAGTTAGGTTTAACCCACAGGCACAAGTTAGGTTT
>VCRD01000354.1:313472-328657 GCA_006783055.1 Trinorchestia longiramus | reverse complement strand
TCTATGCCTCATTGCTCGCATGTGTCACTGCGAAGGACGTATTTACTGCAGTTACGCATGAGTAGTTGAGTAAATTGGTTAAAATAAAAGTAGTTATACATGGTGGGTCAGAAAGGATACCCCATTAAAGAACTTTTATAACTCAAAAACTATTTGGGATAGAACATAAAACGTTATGTCAAAACTTTTATTAGATTTATGAATTTTACTAAAAAATAACATTCAAGTGTTGAAAACAATCTCTGTTAAGTGACGCCTGGTTTCGCGACAGAACATTTCTAACATTTTTTTAAAAAATTCTGTAACCTTTGTCAATGTGTTGCCGTTAATTTGTCTGATTTCCTCTTGGATGTTTTATTAATGTAAACTTTTCCCTTAAGGTATCCCCATAGATAAAAGTCGGGTATGGTTAGGTCCGGGGATCTAGGCGGCCAGTTAACATCGCCATGCCGAGAGATCAATTTTTGTGGAAGCAAGCGATTTAAAAGAATTATTGTTTCTCTCGAGGTGTGACTTGTGGCGTCATCTTGATATAGAAATATGATCAGTACTTTCCTTGAACCTTCAACTTAGAGCAAGACATCTCAGAAATATTTGGTATCAACAAGATGGCGCCACGAGTCACACCGCGAGAGAAATAATAATTCTTTTAAATCGCTTGCTTCCACAAAAATTGATCTCTCGGCATGGCGATGTTAACTGGCCGCCTAGATCCCCGGACCTAACCATACTCGACTTTCATCTAAAGGGATACCTTAAGGGAAAAGTTTCCTTTAATAAACCTACCACAATCGCTCAATTAAAGAGAAACATCCAAGAGGAAATCAGGCAAATTAACGGCAACACGTTGACAAAGGTTGCAGACAATTTTAAAAAAAGGTTAGAAATGTGCTGTCGCGAAAACGGGCGTCACTTAACAGAGATTGTTTCCCACACTTAAATGTTATTTTTTAGTAAAATTCATAAATCTAATAAATGTTTTGACATAACGTTTTATGTTCTATCCCAAATAGTTTTTGAGTTATAAAACTTCTATAATGGGGCATCCTTTCTGACCTACACTGTATAAGCACATAATTAAACACTTCAGCAACGATGCCACCTGTGATGCGTCTTTGCCAACTCAAGGTAATTTCTACTTTTGATGACGTATAACTAACTAGTGTTATATTATAACTAACCAGTGTTATTTAGACATGTTTTTATCTCCGTGTCGCCTTATTTATTGTCTACCAATCTCTTAGATTAATATCAACGTTTATTGTTCCTTTACTATCATTTCATGTGCTATTCCTACCTTGTCACAATCTTGTTCGCCATCTCGTTATTATTACTTTGGCATTAATGTTTCGACTGTTCTTCACTGTAATTTTCTCCCACTCTACAGTTATCTCGCTACCATACTTTCAACTACTCCTACTACTTCTTTACTAATATTTCAAGAAAACTATTGCACCATTATCACGCCTACCACTACTGCACCATTATCACACCTCCTACCACTACTGCACCGTTATCACACCTCCTACCACTACTGCACCGTTATCACACCTCCTACCACTACTGCACCGTTATCACACCTTCTACCACTACTGCACCGTTATCACACCTCCTACCACTACTGCACTCACACCTTCTACCACTATTCCATCATCAAGTCAATGCTACCGACATATTTTGGAGGCAGCTCTGACAATTACGCTTTATTTACTTACGTTACTGGTGTGTCAGGGTCCGCCCCCCTCAGTTCTGAGCTTGTTGAGTTCTTCATGTCCCTGGACCTGCCTTTTGGCAACGTGTACGCCATGTCTGAGACGTGCAGCATCGGCACCGTGAGCTCCCTTCCGCTCGACAGGTACCGCAGCGGCAGCGTCGGCACCGTGAGTCTACACTCCTTCTTACCTCTACCATCTTGTGTATTTCAAACACTTTACCTCTTATAGCCAAATTACATCTCTATTTGATTGTAACCATGGTCGAAGTCTGCTCTCCATCTTACCTCTACTATCTTGTGTATTTCAAACACCTTATTTCTAGTAGCCGAATTACATAACTATCTTAATATTAATCTCCATTTGATTGTAACTATGTTGCGAGTCTGCTCTCCATCTTACCTCTACCATCTGGTGTATTTCTAACACCTTATTTCTAGTAGCCAAATTACATAACCATCTTATTATTAACCTCCATTTGATTGTAACTATGGTGGAATACCTGTCGTCTTCGTATGCGGGACTCGTGTGTTATAAAAGCATTTTCCCGTAACATTTAGTTCTATTCAGATATTTATATGTGGGTAGAAGTTACATAATTATAACGTGCTTTGTTCCCTAGATGCTGACATGCCTGAACACATGCATTATTGTTTATTAAGAATCCACTCGCATCCTCTATTTTGCAATGTTTATGATCTTGTCATATGTCCTTCCTGCACAAATGAACTGACGAGATGTGCAATCAAGATTTAGTTAATGTACATAATGCTCGATCTGACGAATTTATTAAATCGGGAATAGAATATTAATAATTAAAAAATGTCATACCGTCAAGTGTTTTAGTGATTGTTTATTTTTGCCTGTTAAAATAAACAATCACTGATCAATACTTCACAAATAAAATAAAGCCATGAATAAACCCTGGAATTCTGCTTCGAAAATTTCATGACGTCTTTTATGCCTTCAGATTTTGTTATCAAACTTACTGTTGGAGATTCAATTTGGTTAATTATTTGTGTTGTTCTGAGCAGATGATGCCAGGAGCTCAAATCACGGTGCGCCCCACTGAAGTGGCTGACGGCGGCGCTGAAGGAGAGCTCTGCTTCAGAGGGCGCCACGTCTTCATGGGCTACCTTAACAGCCAGGACAAGACCGACGACACCGTCAGTATTTGCATTTCCTATTTTACTCTTCTTGATAAATTTCAATTGATGCCTCAAACGTCTGGATCTGATGGGTGCAATTCAATTCTTTTTATGATATTCTACTTAATATCAAATGTTGCTTCAAGAAACATGCAAAATAAGTGAGATAAAAGGTAGCTCACTTCTTATTTTATTCTTTTAAATAAATCTGCTACGATGACCCAAATACTAGAAATAAGGGGACGAGAGTGTAATGTAAGTATTCCTTTTATTCATATTTATACAACTATGCTCACACATATGAAATTCATCATTCAAGGATCTGTAAAATGAATAAAAATATTCAGCAGAAATTAATGGACAATTCTATTTGAAAGATACACCCTTGTTGGAAAAATAATGTTTGGAATTTTAAGTTTGATTTATGCAAATAAAACACCCCCAAGTTTCTTCTTTTATCTGTACTCGGCTCGACCGGTGTTTTGAACTGTTGCTGTGAGATTAAATTATGAAATGAATAAGTGGCATTCTTCATAACTTTTATAATTTAAGCATGATGTTCAGTTGGGTCTGGGCCAAGGAGAAGATTCAACTCTACATGACCAAGAAATTAACCCTGGAATGACGAAGTGGGCCTGAGAGGCCCAGTGTTAAAAATAACAAGCCTGTGAATTGTTATTAAATAATTTTTAGAAAATGAAACTCGATGATTTTAATAAAAAGGCATAATTCAATTAAATAATTCAACTTATAAAATGATTGGAAAGTGGCTGGGCCTCATAGCTCACCTAGTCTCCGATGCTGCTTATTTTTATCCGTCGTTCCAGGGTTAAAGTCTGCTGTACTGAAGATATTCTCACAGCTTGCTCCTGAATATTCGTGCTGGGAGCCTCCTTGCTTCCCAGTGTCTAGGGTCCCTGAGCTTGGAGGTGCTGGGTAGTGATGCATGCTCTGGTATCATGTCTGAGTGGAGGTGATGACATTTCTACAGTTTGGTTCAGTCTCTGCCCACTCGTTTAAAAGTGGATACACAGATTCTACTGAAACCTTCATGTTCATAGAATAAACTTCATAATTCTTAGGGACTTGCCAGAAAGAATGTTATAATACTCTTGGAACACTTAAAAAATATTGCTTCAAATACAGTCATAGGCACATTTTTAATCATACTTCAATATAACTACAATAAGCCCCACAGTTTCTAACATACACCTGAAAATTTTCTCATTCATTTCAAACAGATTCTAGACGACGGTTGGATGCTGAGTGGCGATCTCGGTAGCGTGGATGAGGACGGCTATGTGTACGTGAGTGGTCGTGCCAAGGAGATCATCATTACAGCAGGCGGCGAGAACATCGCACCTCTGGCAATAGAGGCGGCAGTCAAGAAGCTGCTGCCTGCGGTCGCCAACGCTATGGTCATTGGAGATGGCAAGAAGTTAGTACGCTTGCTTGGTTTTGTTTCCTTGTTATGCAACAAAGGATTGCTTTCGTTTTGATCAGAATATCGTGGAAACTACTTTATTCGCGAATCAGTTTTTGTACGATATTATTTTGACAATTTGTGTGTACCTTAAATTTTCTGATTACCAGCGAAATTATATGCAGGCAGTTTAATTAATTTTTTTACAATCCATTATTATTACAATCCATTATTATTACTCTTTCATATCTTACTCCCGCTTGTGATTGATATTTTCTTTTGAGAATTTTTAAAGAAAATTTGTCCTTTTGTGAAGGACAAATTTTTGTCCTTTTGTGAATACTGGCATCGTCATGTGCGATGCTTGCCTACGTAGCTTTGAAGCTTTTTAGCTTTTTTAGCTGAGGATTTTTAGGAATTCTCGTAACCGCTAAAACTAAGTCAGCGAAGCATTTCGTAGGAACATTTTTTGCCTGTACTCTGACTGCTCAGGTGGCAAAAAAATCCCGTTTATTATTGTTCTCTCATCTGGTGCTACATCATGCTAGCTACTTTTTGCTGTAGGAAGTCGGAAACCTTAGTTATTTCATAGTTGGTTTCATACGTACAGTATACCTCACTGATGTTGAAACGCCTTTGTTAAGACTACAGCTACTTAAAAGAGCACAACTTATCGTTAATTTTTCCCTTAAGGTGTTTTTTATCCATCTTCAATTTACCATACTTTTTACTTGCTTCGTTTTCATCAGATACTTATCGGTGTTGCTGACCATTAGCTGCGCGGTAGACACTGACTCTATGATGCCTTTGGATGAATTGTCGGCACCCGCACGGCAGTGGCTCAAGAAACTTGGCAGTGTTGCCACTTCTGTCAGTGAGCTCAGACAAGAACTCTGTGATGACCCTAGCGGGGCTGTTGCTACTGCTATTCAGCGTGCCATTGATAAGTAAGGAAACCTACTGAGGGTACTATGATATTATATAAAGGTAAATTAGTTCAATAACGAGTAGGCTATTAAATTCGTGTTCATGAGCCATAAATGAGTATATCATAAACTTGGTTCAAATGGTCATGGATATCATTTAAGTAAATACTAAAATAGAAAAACAATATTATTCCGTTGTATCACACAGTACTGTATCACACGTAATAACAAATTTGCTGTACATGGAATCTATTTTTAATACTTACCGGTAACATCTTACGTTAGTGATGATGCTCGAAACGATTGTTTCTGTCCTCTATGTTTCTATAGTCATTAGGCTACCCATCAAGTTAGGGCTCACTAGGCTTATTGATGACTAAGTTACTAGGCATAGCATAGATGGGGCTTCAGTAAATTAAGGTTCATAAGCCCACTGACAAGCGTAAAAGAGTAAGGTTTAATTTACATTGGAGTAATTCACTCTGTACTTCCACACTTCAGTGTTTAACATATTACAAAAAGGTAAATGCTTTGTAAACTGTTGCATGTAATTGGACTGGTTCTGTGTTCCTGCAACAACACAATGATTGTTATTGAGTTGATGACATTTATGATGGTGTCGTACAGCATTAATGTTTGTGCTATCCTCTTTAACGCTTAACTACCCATTGTACCATATCTAGCACATCAGTTTTAAATTAAAATTAAACAAATTACAGCAACAAGCAGATTGAAAACTATACCTTGGCTCGTTCCTTGCATGTTCAGTTGACGTTTGATCGCGGTATGTTTTAGCTGAAGGTGCGCATTTTTCTGTTACAGCGCTACAAGGCGCAAGGCTCAGTCAACTATAAATTAATTTAGGCAGTTAAGGGTTAACTCATGGAAAGGAATACTGTAACTTATATTTGTACAGCATGAACAAAGTAGCAGTTGCCACTAACACTTTACGATTATTCAACTTGATGCAACGCACGAATAGTGCACGAATAATTTTGGTTATTTTTTTGTCCCGTTTATTTTTCATGCCTATTTATATTTTCATAAGTGTGCTTGATATACCATCACCTTTAATATTTTATTCATGTTTTCTATGAAAACATGTTACACGTTTACACTTTCACAAACATATTTTATTCACATTGTATTCGGAAATACAGTACACATTTATGTTTACGCCTTATTGTGCTGTGCAGCTACAACACTGATGATGCGATCTCCAGGATCCACCAGATCAAGCGGTGGGTTGTCCTCCCCCACGATTTCTCCGTCCCCACGGGGGAACTAAGCAACACTCTCAAGCTCAAGCGCAACGCCGTTGCTCTCAAGTATGAGGACCTCATCGAGCAGCTGTACTCGAGATAGCGGCAGTGGTACTCGACCTACACTAAGTTATTCTTAGTGTCCGTTCAATGTCTGTAGTCTGACGATGAACAAAGATGTTCAAAATTTTATGTATTCGACAGCCCTTTTACTGTTCATTTGAACTCTGTTTTAAAATGTCCGTTAATTTTTATCTAAGAAATGAATATTTAATAATTAGGTCAATTGGTTAATTCTTGTTTGCTGCTGGCTTTAGCATCTAATATGTTATGTATTTTTTTAAGATAACTCGAACATGACCAGCCAAGTCTCTCTGCCAATGTGCTCATGTAAATTTCTGTGCTCTCTATGTAATCTACTTCTAATTAAGCAAGGTCTCGTCGACAACAAATTTTTATTAAATAAGCTGTTCTACTTTGATGTTGAATATTCAAGAAAAAAAAATCCCCAGCTTTGAGTTACGCATAGCTGTCTGTAATTAGAGCTGTGTTTTGCGAGCAGCTGTACCGCAGAGGTGGAGCTATGGATTAATTAAGGTCACTTAAATGACTGCAGCACCAGCACAATTGCTGCTGGGTGATGGTTGCAGTATAGTGGATGCACAGTTGCACACCAGTGGAATGTTTAGCGATAGCTATAAGGGAAGAGTCATTGTCTCCGATGGATATAGTGCTGTCATTATTCTCTATAAGAATTTAATTTGAAGGTAACTGAAAAAGGACGTGTGTATGTTGGTGTGAAATGCAATTAATCTTAATACATAATTATGAGCTTTATTCACAAGTGCAGCGTAAAGAATGTTTCCCATGGTAGTTCAATGAAAGTAGTATGTAGTTCACTTCAATGTCAACTTTCCTAATTCTTTTTGATGTCGATTTTGATTTGGAAAATGGAGAATTTTTTAAAATTGCAACAAACATGTTGGGAATGTTAATGAATTTTAGTTCTCCGTTTGTGATGAGTGTGACTTGTGTGTGACTAGCACTGTGTGTCAGTAGATACTCATGTGCTCAGTGAACAGCTCATCCAGAATCTGTGTTTTATGACTAAAAGCACTTCGTTTCACAGCATTGCTCGGTTTGACATATAACAATAATACTTCTATACTACCATCATTCACTGTTCCCTTTTAATGGTGATCATTCCTCCTCACAGTATTCCTAAGTGTTTGTACTGTGACAACAATAATTTACTTTGTATTTCCTTCCAGTGGTGACTATGCCTCCTCACAGTATTCCTCAGTTTTTGTACTATGACAATAATAATTTACTTTGTATTTCCTTCGAGTGGTGACTATGCCTCCTCACAGTATTCCTTAGTGTTTGTACTATGACACTAATAATTTACTTTGTATTTCCTTCCAGTGGTGACTATTCTTTCTCACAGTATTTCTCTGTTTTGTACTATTACAATAATAATTTACTTTGTATTTCCTTTCAAGGGTGACTATTCCTCCTCACTGTATTCCCCTGTTTTGTATTATTACAATAATAATTTACTTTGTATTTTCTTTAAATGGTAACTATTCGTTCTGACAGTATTCCTCAGTTTTTGTACTCTGACAATAATACTTTACTTTGTATTTCCTTTCAGTGGTGACTATTCCTTCTCACAGTATTACTCTGTGTTACTATGATCATATTATTGTGTACGATCATCTACTGTGTATTATCTTTCAGTGGTGACCCTTCCTTCTCAGTACCATGAACACCGCATTGGCGTTTTCTGCAAGAACGAAATGTATGTGCTATCTTAATCTTTCGCATGCCTATATTCCGGTACAGTTTCCCACCTTTTCATTTTTATCAGTATTTTTCATTTTTATCAGTATTTTTCATTTGAGTTGCTCTTTTCTTCGTATCTCCGCAACTTTCTTTACGCTTTGTTTAGTGCTATCGTTGCTTCGCCTGTGCTTAATAGACTGTTGAAAAAAGGGTTCCCAAACTTTTTGCCGCTCTGCACCCCTAAAGAAATTTCATTTGAACCTCTCACTCCCTTGAAATTTATATTTTGCTCTAGGATAAATTATGTGAATTCCGAATAATATTTCATCGAAAGAAAGATTGTTACTTTATTCTTTAATATAATTTGTAAAGAAAGTTACAAATGTAGCCCTAGAACATAAGATAAATTAACATTATTGGAATAAACCTCAGAAAATTAATCTCTTATTTGAAATAGAACGAATAACTAAGTAATAAAAAATAGTACTAAATACTACAAGGACTAGTTCTCAAATGCTTGGAAAATTCCACTTTTTTCAAAAACGACAACAAAAATTGCCAGGCAGTGAGAAACAGCTGACGCCTGAACTTGTTTCATCCCGGTAACAAACATGTTCAGTTTACGTCCTAAATTTTAGGAACTACTGAACGCGTTAAATGTATGGTAGGATTGAATCTTTTCAGCTATGTGCATGGCGACTACTAAATAACGAAACTTAACTTTAAAATAAAAACAAAGTTAGTACATTGCAAAAAAAATAAAAATGCCAACATGTAGCCAATATCCAATTATTTACGTGCACCTTCCTCGCACGACCAGAAGGTGCGAGCCCCTGGTTTAGGCTGTATTTCTTCCTTCGAGTTCATTGCACTTATGACATTTTTCTTCTAAATAACTGCACTATTTAGCTTATCAATAGGATTACGCATTTCTGCCTCTATACTTTCGTTTATATATATATCAACACACATTAAATTATTTGATTATAAACATGTTTAGAAGACAAATATCATAAGTGCAATGATATATTAGGGGTACCGAAAAGTTGTCCTGATTTTTGTTAGGAATAATAATTGAAAGAAATGTTACTGAAAATTTTTTATAGCTCAACAAAATAGTTACTATCATTAGATATAGCCTTTGTCCATCTACTTGGAGCTTTTTAATCCCTATTCAAAAAAATGGCATCTTTATCAGGAATAAAGGTTTTAAACTCCGCTTCAACCTCGTGAATATTAGTGAATCCTTTTCTGCTGATGAAATGCTTTAAAGAAAGAAATAAGTGAAAATCTGATGGAACAAGTCCTGGTGAGTATGGTGGGTGTGGAATAACTTCCCAACCTAAGAACTTTATTTTTTCTCTAGTTTGTTCGGCAGAATGGGGTCTAGCGTTGTCGTGTTGCAAAATGACTCCTTTCCGGTTCAGTCCGTAGGACAGAATATTTTTTACGCAACGATGCATTTAGACGTTCAAGTTGCTGACAGTAAAGGTCTGTAGTCCTTGTTTTTCCATGCTCCAATAACTGAAAGTGAAAGAAAAGAGGACAGGACTTTCCGGTACCCCTAATTTATATACAAATTCAGTATTTACCACCATCATTCTTCAATAATTTTTAACTCTAAGTGTTCGTTCTTATTCTTCACGCTGTTCCTGAGTATCACTACGTTTACTGGTGTACTGGTTAGCGTATCTTTCATCATTAACGTATTGTGAGGACTATATTTCAAAACATGTAAGCTAACGATGTAAGAAGCTGTTGTTGAGGTAATGTTCACAGTAAACTTTAGCCTCGTGTTCTTTCTGATATTGCATTCGTAGTAGAGACGTGTAGACCGCATTCTTATTTAAACTTGTGTTGCTTTCTCAGCTATCTTTGCCTCTACTCATGGTTTCGTGTAAGATGTGCATGCTATCTATCATATTACTGTTTTAGTATTATGCTGCTCAATACATTACGGGACATTACTTTGCTCTAGAATTGAATGACCTTTCTGGTGACGGAGTGGTTAGAGATTGCTTCATCGTGCCTTAGCTATCAACTAGAAAGAGTTGATTAGGGACATGCTTATGAATATCAGGTTAGGTTAAGTAGATGTACCTTCGTATATAAGGCACTACGCCATGTCTTCTTCATTCGTGGCGTTTTTAGTGACGATTTCTGATATATTCTCGGGAATAATTTCTATATCTACTGAATCACACTAGGATAGTTTCATTTGATCACAAAATTACTCCTCCTCATCGTGTTCCTCTTGATAATATTTTCCAGTGAGTTCCATAGCAGTGGTACTTAGTAACTTCAGTCCTCGTTTCCATCAGTATTTCTGACGACTTTACCGTTATCGTTCCTTGTTTCAGTATTAAGGCTTGATGTTATTTTCCTCCGATTTATATACTGTTTCATGCAGATATTTTTATTAAATCGATTATTATATCCATTATATTAAATTCATTTTTCATTTGGCAATACATATGTGCTTATTTCTAGTGTAAACTTATAACAAAGTGATGAATTTTCTTATTTGTATTTTGCATGTAATGTAATTTCCCAGTGATTTGTTTCTATTGTTTTATTTCACTCTGATGGGTGACGTTGACATCACGTTGTCACTCTGGCTGATCTTGGTGAGCCTGGCTAGGCTTCTTTCAGTGAGCTTTGCATTGGACTTGCGTTTCCTTGACGATGTCCGGCACATTGAGAAATGATCTTATGTTATTTAGCAATTTACTTGATTTACTAGAACGTAAGCTTTATTTTTCTTCATTTACTCTTAGAATGGACTGAGCAAACACAATATTTTTAAAACAACGATGTTGGTTACGCTCTTACAAAGTATAAATTGTTTCGTCTCGATGTGTGTTTGGTTTTTGTTCTCTATCTAACTGAGGTAACATTAGAAGTGGTATACTGTTACTTGCATGTATCAATATATTTTTCAAATGGCTGTTTCACGTGTTTGGGTGACGTACAAAAATAGTAGATAATACAGTTTTGTTCTGTCTCGTTAAAATACGAAGATGTGGGTGAGTGTTGTTGCAAAATTGGATCAGAAAATTCAATCGTTAAAGCAGTACCTTTCAATCATGCATTTTTACAGCTTTCTTTCAAATATACATGTATTTGTTTTGAATATGTTCGAAGTATTTCCTATGTATTGATAGGTTGAAAAAGTGTTTGTATGGACAAATTTATGATTACACGAACATGAAGCCTTATGTTTTATGTTGCATGCACAAGGAATTATAAGAAATTGTGAATGGAAAAGCATAATTTGTTTGATTAAATTAGTGAAATGATGACATGTATGTGTGCATGTACACGAAGCGTAGTATTCAGTAATTGTGACTGTGCACGGTGCAATAACAGACAGGAGAAAAAAAGTAACATAATGGTAGATTTGAAATTGAATATTTCCGCCATACACACGCCTGCCTAAAGGTGTATAAAGACGTGATATCAAAAGGTATACAGGGTGTTTCAGAATTAAGGCAACCATTTTTGCATATTCAATAAATCATTCAAAATCAATGCTTGGTTATTTAAATCTTTTATTATTTTGAAGGTACAAAAATGATCAGTCTGTTTAAAGTGTCTAAATTTTAAATTCATACTATATATAATGGCTGTGGATCGAAATATCGTTATCAAGCTTCACAAAGAAGGCGAAAGTAACGTGTCAATTACAAAAAAGTTAAAAATTACCGTTCATCTGCTTGAAAAATTGTTAAAAAGTTTAAGTAGACTGGTATAATCTGTGATAAACCAAGACAAGACCAGAAACGAAGTATTCGAACCAAAAAACATCGAAAACGCGCGGGAGAAATTGCGTCGAAACCCATGTCGATCCCATCGAGAACTGGCTGCAGGAGCCGGTGTTAGCAAAACTTTAATGTATCGAGTGTTGAAGGAAGATCTGCGAAAGAAACCTTACAAAATGATGAAACGTCATGAGCTTACTAAACATCATGAGACAATGAGGGCTGAAAGAAGTCGTCACATCCTTAATGTGACAGGAAGAGCTCAAGGCACGCTCTCAAACGTGGTGTTCACAGGTAAGAAAAAATTGACATTCAGCAAGTTGTGAACCATCAGAACGACCAAGTTTGGAGTTTCTCAAGTCCTAGGGTAGGATTGTTACGAAACGTCAAAATGCAGTCTGTCATGGTTTGGGTAGCTGTGACAGCCACAGGAAGATATCCGCTTGTTTTTGTGCCTTGTGGGGTCAAACTGAGCTCAAAACGGTACATTTGTCTTATTTTGGAATCAACGTTGCAACAGAACATTTTCAGCGTTCACCATGGAGTCTCCAACAGGATTCAGCATCATATGGCTCCAACGTAACCCAAATCTGAATTCAGAGGAACATTCCATCTTTCATAAGCAAAGATATATGGCCAGTAAGGAGCCACGACCTCAATCCCTTGGACTTTTCTATCTGGTCCATTTTAGAGACATGGGTCTTAGCAACCCCTCAAACTTCTCTCGAGTCCCTCAAAGTAAAACTGCAAAGGGAATGGGAAACAATTCCACAAGAACAGATACGTACCACTCGCGATGCATTTGTAAATAGTCTTAAAGCTGAAGTTCGTAATAAGGGTGGCTACATCAAATAAATGCAACACAATCGTTTGCTTATTGTTCACCTTTGGGTTTCAACGTTTGAAATCGAAATTGCGCATTTTAATTTTCATAAACCTACCACAAAGTTCGTTGCCTTGATTCTGAACCACCCTGTATATGGTATTGACTATGCAAGTGAAGCAGTGCGTAGGGAATGAACATCATTTACAAATTGTTAAAAAAATCGATGTATTTTGAATCAAACATACAAAAGTTGTGTAACAGTATTTGTTATTAAAGGACCTGATTATAACATATTTACACGGTATGTGTTCTATGCATAGTACGTGATATAATAACGATGCCCGCGGTTAAACATTAAAGCAAAGCTTGAGAATGCATGCACGCTCAACCTGCAACAAACCTCGCAACAAGTTGCATGCGACATAATGCTATAGTTGTAGTTTCCAACATAAAAGCCAAAATTTTGAATGTTAGTATAAGAGTCAGATAGGAACTTTGTTATGATCTCTTGTTTGAAATGGAAAACTTGTTTTTAATGTTCTGAGTAGAATTGATTTAGACTTTACGGCATTGCAGCGAGATGATGGTAGCATTAGAGCTGACTGATGAGGTACTGAGTAGAAGTAAATAAAAATTGAAATACAACATATTCGAGCAACAATAACATGGGTAATATTTCATAAAATATTTCCTAGTATAAGTGAGGTCTATTTTAAAAGGAAAATTGTTTTATTTTAAGTAACTAATGCACGCATCATGTATTTTCTAGGTCAAATATAAAAAATCAGAAAGTTTTGCCCCATAAGATCCAATGTATGAATTTCAACTATTAGAAGTAAAGTTTTATTTTGACTTGTTTAGAAAATTGACTTCGTTGTAATTCATATATCACTGAATGTCTGGAAAACAGATTTCTCCAAATTATGCATATGAAAATTAATTAAAACGCAATATTTGAGGCCATTAACTGATCTTAGTTATCAAGTATAGAGTCGCCTTTGTTAATTGAACTTACGAGGAATTTCACATCATTTTGAGATTTTGATCACATGCATTCAAACTATTTTAAAATTAAGTTTCCCGGAACATTTTGACCCTGATGATTTCCTATCTACAAATATATTTGATTATATAATGCGATAGTTTGCAAAGCGACACTTTGCTAATATAAGGGGTTAAATAGCTTAATATAGAAACTGTAGAGCATACAGTTATGCTTTTCTTAGTGGTTTTACTATTGCATGCATAAAATTATTTATGACTAATCATAAGTTTCAGTTTTTCAATCAACTAACAGATCAAAAGAAATATTCTTTTGTTGCTCATTTCAATATCTGCAATCAATTTTTATCAAATATTTTTCGTTCGTAGCTTACCATCCGCTCATTGAACTAGTTCATAGAGCAAGTTTTGTTACTAATTCTGATTTTGAAACTATTCGTCTTAAAGAAGAAAGTAAATATGTAATGAATAAATAAATTTTAATAATACTGTTAACACCTTCTTAGCTGTGACACATTTCGTACTATACATGAATAAATTCTTACAATAATCGGAAACAGTAAATCGAATGGCAATACTGTGTAATGGCGTCAGAATCCAATATGGCGGAAGGTCTGAGAGTGATGGATTCCACAGTTCCTGCAAAACGGCTTCGTCTGGATTATCCAGGCGAAATGCTGGCCAGCGAACAAAAAGAAAATTTTCAGTACTTTATTCGGACTCCAGATATGCTTACAAGTAAGTTACTTGTGACTTATATCTTTATAATATGTGTATTATAGGTATTATTAACTTCGTATCACAGTCTTGCCTAAGAATCCAAGATGGCGATCTCTTTAACCTGCTCGAGCTTCCTGATTTTAGACTTCAGTTGTCTGGAAATGTTAATTTCCGTAAATGTATGAAGAAAAGTGTCGAGATTTATTAAAATAATGCTATTTTTTATGTCTAGAATTTATTTCGTTGTCAAGTATGATTTTTTACTCATACTTTGTATTAATCGCCATTTTTCCAGGGGTAACAAAAGCTAAGCGATGTGCGCATCCGACTTGTAAACATTTATTTTCTTCGTAGAAGACGATTTCTCAGGCTAACTGAATAAATTGTCTGCTGCCTATGCACTTTCATATTTGAAAAAGGATATTAGTTTTCTGTAATAAACAGTTTCCGTCTTG
Organism: Trinorchestia longiramus; assembly: GCA_006783055.1. Classification (NCBI taxonomy): domain Eukaryota; kingdom Metazoa; phylum Arthropoda; class Malacostraca; order Amphipoda; family Talitridae; genus Trinorchestia; species Trinorchestia longiramus. Next base: position 313,637 of record VCRD01000354.1, on the reverse strand, counting down.
TGTAATTTCTCTGGTTCATATTTTTTCCCAATTGTCAGCGTTGTACTTGCAAGTGGTGTTGTGTGAGGTGACTACTCTGCTTGTGTAGTGTTGTGTGAGGTGACTACTCTGCTTGTGTAGTGTTGTGTGAGGTGACTACTCTGCTTGTGTAGTGTTGTGTGAGGT
>VCRD01000354.1:278684-313429 GCA_006783055.1 Trinorchestia longiramus | reverse complement strand
CTTGTGTAGTGTTGTGTAGGGTGACTACTCTGCTTGTGTAGTGTTGTGTGGGGTGACTACTCTGCTTGTGTAGTGTTGTGTGAGGTGACTACTCTGCTTGTGGGGCTCATTGTCCAGGTTGGAAGGGCTGATGTTCTGTAATAGCCTACCATGTGACTTTATTATGCATGTTGATCAAAAAATTTAGCAAGGTTAGCTGTAGCATGCAGCATGTGTAATGTCGTGTAGTTAGACTTCTTGCTGTAAATAAAACAAAAGGATTTAATTTTGTTGATTGATTTTGCTTTAAGTTGCAGTTGCTAGTTTCTGGAAAGTGCTGCAGCTTTTTGTTAATTTATTTATTTAAATTTACAATGGTTTCTGAACTTCTATGTGTTGAGGAATGCCTGAGAAACATTTAGATTGTAAAAAGCACTGTAATGAATATTTTCTGGCACATTTGCTAGAATTTTCTTCAATTTTATTAAAAGGAGGAGAGCAAAATGCACTGATAAAAACTTCATTATAATGCAAATTTTTCAGGCTAACACCCATCATTAGCATTTTTTAAAAGAAAATCTAACATACACCACTGAAACAAAAAGAGAAAAAGATGTACAAACATAAATTCAAAAGCATAGCCAAAGAGATATATGACAAAAAACACAACTAAGAACCAATAATGGTAAGGGGGTATGAGCTTAACTGGTTGTTAAGTGATGGCTTGCATTTAAAAATGAAGAGACTCTAAAACTCTAAGATCTAAAACACTTGAAGCTGCACATACTACTTTGACATGACTAGAGTGGGTTATTGTATTGCAAGTTTCTGCATGATCGCGAACAGCAGAATGAGACGGACTGGTCAGACGAGCACCAGTGCGGTAACTAACTCCAAAATGCTCTGCCATTCTAGCTCTGAGAGTATGTGTGGTCCTGCCAATGTACTCAGATGCACAACATGCACAACTGTACGAATACTTTAGAGAGGCCTGCATAGTGGATGGAAGTTTGTCTTTATAATTGAAGAAAGAACCAATTGTAAATTTGTTTCTTAAAATAATATGAAATTTTATGCCTGTAAAATGTCTAGAGGAGGGCCAGTAATTTTCAGCTTTTCTGATGAAGGTCCAAAACATGGTGAACACAGATAAATTGGTTGAGAGATCGGATGTTGAGAGGTCGAATTTGGTGAAACATTGGTATTTTGAAACATTTTATCAAAAAATTTACCTATTTGGTATATGATGAATGAAGATCTAAAACCATTTTGATGGAAAAATTTAGTTAAAAACGAGAACTCTAAATGAAGGAGGCTAAAATTTGAGCATTTTTTATAAGCACATTAAAGTATAGTTCTAATGCAGTTTAGTTTAAAATGGAACATGCAATAGCTAAAAAAGCTCATTCCTAGACCAGAAAAAGTATTTTTTCAGTAAACGGACACTTCAAATTTACTCTCTCGTCTCGTTACTAAACAATCAAGAAAAGGCAATTCATTATTGTTTTCACACTCCATGGTGAATTTAATATTTGGATATTTGCTATTACTAAAATCAAAAAATGTTGCATGTGATTTCTCATGGAACAGCAAAAAAGTATCGTCTATGTAACGGCGATAAAATATTTAGTATTATTTTAAGAAACAAATTTACAATTGGTTCTTTCTTCAATTATAAAGACAAACTTCCATCCACTATGCAGGCCTCTCTAAAGTATTCGTACAGTTGTGCATCCGAGTACGTTGACATGACCACACGTACTCTCAGAGCTAGAATGATGGAGCATTTTGGAGTTAGTTACCGCACTGGTGCTCGTCTGACCAGTCTGTCTCATTCTGCTGTTCGTGATCATGCAGAAACTTGCAATACGATACCCAGTTCTAGTCATTTCAAAGTAGTATGTGCAGCTTCAAGTGTCTTAGATCTTAGAATTTTAGTCTCTTTTCATTTTTAAATGCAAGCCATCACTTAACCACCAGTTAAGCTCATACCCCCTTACCATTATAGGTTCTTAGTTGTGTTTTTTGTCATATATCTCTTTGGCCATGCTTCTGAATTTATATTCGTACATCTTTTTCTCTTTTTGTTTCAGTGGTGTATGTTAGATTTTCTTTTAAAAAAGCTGATGATGGGTGTTAGCCTGAAACGTTCACATTATAATGAAGTTTTTATCAGTGTGTTTTGCTCTCCTTTTTATTATTATTTGAATATTTTCAGTTTGGTCTGAGACTCAAGTTCTTAATTGGTTAAAGGGCTTCCTGTGTCTAGGTGTCAAGTCAGTCTGAGTTTCAAGATGACTTTAATGATGAATATGCATTATCATTCTTTTTATTATTCACAATAAATAAGATCATGTTTATGTATTATACACTATTTTATGTATGTGTTTACAATAAATTGGAAAGTTTAAGACATATCATTGTAGTGCATTTACCATACCCTAAAATCTTGCTATTGCATGTCAGCTTGGCTTCTGTATTTGGGAAAAGTTTGTGCTTGTGCTGAATTTGTTCAGTTGATGAGTTCATATATGACTAGACTTGAAAGAAAAATTCCAGATATATTCCTTAAATAGAAGTTGAAAATTATTGCCAATATATATAGTGTCTTTCAATTTCTGTAATGGGAAGAATTGGTTTTTGAGTTTTGATGAAATTTTGTTTCTACAACTTGTTGGAGCTCATTTTCATATGAAGCTAGAAATGCATTCTTAATTTATTATGCTTTATTAGAAAAAAATTCCCAAATATCAAGTCTGTTATAATGCAAAATTTGTTGCACAAAATAAAATTTCTCTACAGTAATTCTTTTATCATTATCTGTTGAAAACTTTTGAGATAGTCAACATGAAATAATGAAATCCAGCTGCTTACTATATGTAACAAATGTAGATAATTGCATACAGATCCAGTTAAATTTGTCCACTGACAATCCTGATGTGATAATGCATGGCTTGAACCAGCCAGGCTCAATTGAAAATAATAATGGCTTGTTATTTCATAATGATTTTGTTAGCATTTTGATTTTGTCAGAACAGAATTAAGTTATGAAGCAGGCCAAATGGACATGGGTTTGGCTTTCTTTAAATTTTCTACACTTTTGTTTTACACTACCCTCACTTATATACAGTTGTGGCCAAAACTAAGGAACAATATACACGAACCTTAATATCATTTTAAGTTTTCGTTGTATAAATGTGAAATCTTCATGTTTTAGTGCTCAATCCACCCAATGACACACCAAATTTTTAAAGCATTTGGGAGGATACAAAAAAGTTATAGAATTAATTAGTTTTATTTTGCAAATTACAGTGGTCAAAACTAAGGGACATTTTCAGAAAAATTGCAGTTTAGTGAACAAAAACATCAAAAAATTGCAGTCAGTCACTTTAATCTAATATTTAGTGAACAAGCTTTTATTTTTTACAACAGCAGCACATTTGTGACCACAAGATTGAATGAGTCTTTGGTATTCTTCAACCGTTATTTTGGCTCACTCCTCTTGCAGTTTCACCCATGAGTCTTCCGTTCTGTGTTCGTCGGATTTCTGGCCATTACTTTAACTCCGAGAGTCATCCAAAGGTTCTTAATTGGGTTCAAGTCAGGACTTTGTGCAGGCCAGTCCATTACAGCAAAATCTTGCTGTTCAAGAAAATTCATGACAGCCTTGGCCTTGTGGCATGGGGCATTATCTTGCATGAACACAGCATTTTCTGTTCCTGAACTTGCTATAGCAGGCACAACATGATCTTTTATAATGTTTTTGTAAATGGCTGCATTCACACGAACGTTCAAGCGGATAAGAGCTGTTGTCTCTTTGCTTGAGATCATGCCAAACACTATGATGCTTCCACCACCAAACTTGACCATTTTCTTAGTACACATGCGATTTAAATTTTCCTCTGTATGCCTCCTCACATAGTTATTCCCATCATTACCAAACAGATTAAATTTACTTTTGTCACTGAAAGACTTTTGCCCAATTTTCAGAGGTCCAGATGACATGCTTGTTTGCAAAATTTACTCTTGCTTTTTGATTCTTTTTACTAATTAGGGGTTTCTTTAATGGACTTTGTGTGAACAGACCTATTTCTTCTAAACGTTATGAGACTGTTTTACAACTTACTTTTATGTTGTTGGTTTCACATACTTTTCTTGAAATTCCTGCTGCAGTCTCAAAACGATTTTTCAATGCGACGCGCCGAATGATCCTGTCTTCTAGATTTGACGTAATTCACTGTCTTCTGGTTTTACCTACAGTTGGTATGTGGCCCAAATCACTGTAGAGTTTTAATATTCTTTCAACAACACTTTGAGCATTTTACTTTCACAGCAATCTCTCTAACACTGAAATTTTTCTTGTGCAGTATAACAACATTCTGCTTGTGAGTTTGATCTACCTTTTGTCGTTTAGCCATGTTGATGAATGATACAATGTTTACAAATAACAGTAAAAATCTTTTTATTTGTATGAAAATTACAGAGTCACTGTCTACAATTTTTTTATTTTTTCTTCAGTTTTCTGAAAATGTCCCTTAGTTTTGACCCATGTAATTTGCGAAATAAAACTAATTCTATAAATTTTTCTGTATACTCTCAAACTTTAAAAATTTAGTAAGTCATTGGGTGGCTTGAGCACTAAAACATGTGAAGATTTCACATTTATACAATGAAAATTTAAAGAGATATTAAGATTTGTGTATATTTTTCCTTAATTTTGGCCGCAACTGTAGATGTCACCATATACCTTGACTATTATATTATTATTTTATTATTATTTTATGATGGATTTCATTTGGAGTATCAGGAGTATCAATCATAGCTGCCATGTTAAATTTCCCATACCTCAGGCAGTCAGGCTGTATCTGTTTTAGCAATTATGCAGAGAAATAAGTAAACCCCTGTAGTACTTTTTTAATACAATTATTATGGTCTGTAAATTTAGCTTTTTCTATAGCCCCTCAGAGGTTGAAAAAACCTCGTATATTAAAGGAAAATTTAGTCTCCTCTGATTGGAGAATAAACTCAAAATTTCAAGGGTCAGTTTACAGTATTTTTTGAACCGAATGGCCACAGTTGTAATAATTTTTCTGAATGACCCTGTACAGTAGTGCCATGTCAAGAGCAAGCACTGGGTCATGGCACAGTTTGCTGCCAAGCACTGGGTCATGGCACAGTTTGCTGCCAAGCACTGGGTCATGGCACAGTTTCCTTCTACATCTGTGAAATTGATTGCAAGCAGAATTAATAATTTTGACTCTTGAGTCATGAACTAGAATTTTTAGTATTTTGTGGTTGATTGCATGTAACATGAATATCCTGGAGTTAGATACATTACTATGAGGTGCCCTATAATGCTTAGTGATGCTGTGAGTACATGATTTTCAAATGTATCTTCAGATATTATACTCTTTCACCCTGGAGTATATTTGTGTGCAGGGTGAAAGGATTAAGAATGTATTTTTTCTCATTGAGTTTAGGGACTATATACACAAGTGGGCAGAGCATGCTAGTACAGAAGTTACAGTCCAATTTATTGTTAAATTCTAGCTTATAAGAAGTGTGCTGTGATATCTTCAGAAAAGATCTCAACCCTGAATAAAAATGACTTCATTGAAATAATATAATTCTATAGTTTTTGTACAGAAGTAAATATATTTCTCATATCTCCTGAGTAATATTTACAAGGTCCATAGGCATAGACATATAGTAGCACATATAGACAAAATAATTCATTTCCTTTTGTAAGTTGTGTGCATTTTCCTTTAATATATGCATGAAAATGTTGAATTTGGTCACAAATTTTTATGCTTAATGATCTTTTGAAAATATGTTCAATATTAAATTTTATAACACATTTGACACTTGCATGCAAACAAGTTTATTTGATGATTAATAGTACTTCAGTTTTTACCAAAATGTACAAAGTTTTGACAGCCAAAAATTACTTCATGTGTGTATATGTGTAAAGTATATTACATGTTTCTCATAGCTTAACCCTTTTGCTCCTAATGCAAAATGCAAAGATAATGCAAATATCATCTGAAAACTGAGATTTTGTTGCATAATTCAGAATGTTATTTGTTAGGCTCATCATTAAGTATATCATTCCATAAGTGTTATTGGGGAAAGAATTTAGATTTTATGATAAATATCTGCTGGAGCATTTATATATCTATTTTGCATTTTAGATAAACTCCAATTATTTTATTTTCATTTCTCAGATTTTTTTAAACATGATCTTTCTTGTGAAATACTGTTGTCATATCACATTGCAAGGCATTTCTTTATTATAATACTGTCAGGACATACATATCCTACTTTTAAAAATCATATGTAGGAATTAAAAAATAAATTTTAATTATAGTATTTATTGAAGGTCTTAAGAAGTAAAAAATATACAAAAATATGGTAAAGATTGTATTTAAAAAGTTGAAACAGGAGAGATGAGTATCTTGTGTATTATATTGCATTAATTCAGTCTAAAAGCTACTATTTTTCTGCAAAAAAAGTTATAAAAGTGATAGCTGACCCCTGAGATATTAGCAACAAATTTGTGGCTGAAATAAAACTTGCATCATGTTTGTGCTGAATGTTTGTGACTTTAATTACTTGGCATTAAATTGAATGACATAAGCCATGTCAGTGTTTAAATTACAAGGGTGTGTATGACTATCAGCCTGGCATTGGCATTAGTAATTCATGACACTAGTTTGCTGTATGCACTTGTTTCACATGTACCAATGTTTAGTTAAGAAGCTTTCTGCAATGCATTCATTTGGACTCGTTAATTTAAATTATAATGCTATTGTACTGTAATGTACTCACATGATGGTCACAGAAAATCAGCAGTCTATACTCATAAAATAGGCAACTAAATTACTGATGTAATAACACAAACTTGTGTCAAGGGATTTTGAAAAACTTGGTATAAATTTAGTGTAAGTTTTTCCCTTTCATGATTTTCTAATATTTTGTGCTGTCCAGAAATAAATATGCATGTACTCCTAAATTCTGTTTCACTGCCATGTTAGAACTCTGAAAAAATTGCACACCTTTTTGTCAGAGTTGAGATAGTGTGCCAGATATTGACCAATTTTTATGGGAAGTCTGGCCTGTACATAGAACTGTTTGACAGATCTTTAAGAGATTTTGAACTTTGCATTTATATTTTTAGAATAATGGCAATTCTTAGAATACAGTGTGTTTATAGTGGCTGTTAAGTAATGGACATCATTCAGTTGTTTTGCCCATGTGTTAAACTTCTTTTATTTGAAAAGGAGCAAGTCTGTTTATAAACTCATACAGATAATTTGACAACTCCGTTGCCTTGTCAGAAATGTCAGTTTTTCACACGTTTCTCTTATGAGTCACTTCCATAAATGTTCATATTTTCAGGTGGAGGAAGAGTAAGCAGTACAAGCAGTAACAGCAGTGTTGCAATGGAGGGAGGATCCTTGACATGTGACTCTGGCTTCAATGAGCTCACTCCCCCACGCCTGCTTGAGGAGGAGCAGCAACCACAGCTCACCTCAACCTCCAGCAGCCTCTCTAGTCACTCACCACAACCACAGTGAGTTAAGCTCATTTTTTAAAGATTCAATCAGTGCATTAGGTATTACTAATATTATCTGATACCTATTGAGTTGGTAATTTTTTTCTATATTCAGTATGACCAAAAAAAAGGTTTACCATGTTTAAAATGTCATAACTTTTCAATGAATTAAGATATTTTTGATCTGTTTGCTTTATTCGGCGTAGAATATAATTGTCTATCAGTCTCTGCACATTTTTAAAAATGTTACCACTCCATAACATTTAATAGTTGAAAAATAGGCACCAAAATGAAAGTTGTGCAAGAATTGCTAATTAAAGTTTATGAACCTCTGTAAATAAAACAACAGTTTCTGTACATTGTTTTTCACTTGAAGAACCTGTATTTGAAATAATAGAAAGAAAACCATTCTTTATTGAACACAATTGTCTTTACTATCCTCTTCCTTCTACTTGATTGCCATTCCTATTCATGCAAACCTGGATTCTTTTTCTCATGCTTTTCATTACTTTTTTCACACGATGTAGATGATCTTTTAAAATGTTAACCTCTGCTGTGATGTGCATCCTAAAGTCATCTAAATTGATTGGAGGAGTTGCATACACTTAGTTTTTCAAATGTCCCCATAAAAAATAATCACATAGTGTTAAATCAGGACTTCGGGGAGGCCATTCGATATCATGGCCCACAGCAATAATGTGGTTTTGGAAGATTTCCAATGAGCGTTCCTTTACAATTAGTGATCTGTGAGCCAGTGCTCCATCTTGAACCCACCAATAACGATTCAGTCTGTTTCCACATCCAATATTTAATTGGGGGATAATAAAAAATATTGACCGAAAATTACATCATTGATGAGGGCTCTCAAAGTGATTCATTAATTACAAAACTCGTGAAATACCGCACAAACATCAACTTAAACACGCTAAGCGCATCATACATACGATTATTTTAACTCATGCTTAATGTTGTAAAAATTTTTTTTTATATACAGAGGTTCATAAACTTTAATTAGCAATTCTTGCACAACTTTCATTTTGGTGCCCATTACTTAACTATTAAATGTCATGAAGTGACAACGTATTTTTAAAAATGCTTGCAGAAACTGATAGACAATTATATTCTGCGTCGAATAAAGCAAATAGATCCAAAATATTTTAAATCGTTGCAAAGTTGTGACATTCTAAACATGGGTAAACCTTTTTGGGGTCATACTGTATAATACTGGAACCAACTCATTGCATGTCTTCTAGACAGTAAACACTGGGAAGTGAGATGAGTGCAGAAGGAGCATGGTTGGTGCTCAGTGCCAAATTAATAAAAAGAAATGTAAACCGATAGCCATATACAAACTTTGATTGGAGCTGCAATGAGCTAAAGTCTACAGTTATTAAGATCTTGCACTTTTGAAATTGACAAACTATTAGCTACTTGACTCTACATAATTGCTACTTCACTCACTCATATGATGGCTACTTCACTCACATATGTTATTGAAACGTGTTAATCTGGTACTGAAACATTAATCTGCTTACAGAATAGCATTTCATTTCTCAACCTTTTATTTCCTCTGCCTATTCGCTTGACCCTCGTGTCCCCCTGCCCTTCAATGTGTTCACTGTGTTTCGGCAGCCTCAGTTGAGACATGCTGTTATGTACGATTGCTGATACGATACATTAAATTACAGTGGTATCAAGAGGAGTCATGCCAGTTGTGTTGACGAGGACGACGAAGAGACTGCTTCTCTCACTCACCGGTCGCCTGTCACTTCAATGTCCTTGGGTCCTCAGCGCAACTCCTTTACTACCTCGGTTACCCAGCCTTCCACTATGTCTCATTGTTCGAATTCTCCTTCACCGTCTCATCATTTCCACAAGCACCACAGCTCCATTGATGGTGGTAATCCTAATGATGCCAACGATGGGGACGACAACTCGGTCTCAAGTGACGACTCTCGGGTCAGTAGATTATCACACGGTGATGAGGCTGGTGGCGAGGGCAGTGATTGTGGAGAAGAAAGCACCCCAGAGCCTGCTCACTGGGTACAGCAGCAGATGCGACGTGGACATAACCCCAGAGCCGTACTCTCTAGGGTCAGTTGCTTCCGCTTAATGCTGATCAAATTTAGGCTACACAGAGTCAGATCGCTTAGTCAGTTATGGTTTTGCAGGATATTATATTTATTATATGCAGGGCTTTAAGAAAATAGTCGAGTATGTAAAGGGAACTAGAAATTTAAAAATTGGTATCCAATTGAAAAATACTTTTTTCAACTATACTCTTTACAAAATTATGAACCATTTGAACTAGTGCAGGTCACAAGTGCGAGAGGAGTATCGTTGTTGGCTATGTACAGGCTTAACGAATGAGGGTTTAAGTGTTACGTTTGTTATTGCCGTAAATTCTGCAATGTTGCGCTGAATTATACTTCTCGATCAAGTAGTAAGGAGTTAAGGGTAGTTGGCGATTTGGAATTAAGAAACATTTTCTGTTTTAAAGTGAAAATTTGTTAAGCTTTCCAATGCAATCTGACAGGAAGAACTGGTGAAAAGTAAACGCTTCTAACTCGAATAATACCTGCCGTAGAAAGGTAAAACAAGAATCTTGAAAAGGGACTCATTCTCAAATTTTATTTGGTCTATCACAATTGCACAAAATGGCCACTCGTTTATGGAATAAGATATCACTGCAACCAGTACATTCTTGTCGGTTGAAGAGACGACTTTTCGAATAACTTGACAAAAGGTATTGGTAGTGTATGGTTTTGAGCTGCATTCCCTATTTTTTTGCATAACTTCTAATAAAACAATCCAGAGAGGAAAGGTCAGGGGATCTAGAAAGTTATGCAGGAAGAAATCTCCATTGCCCAGGATGTTCTGGTTGAGTGAAGTGATTTCAAGTTTTCATAAACAGGTTAATCTCTGTATTGAGCAGCAGGGTAGTTATTTCGTGTGCTTGTAAACCACGTAAAATTTGAGAATGTATACTTTTATGTGATTTTTATTTAAACTTGCTGTGCCAATTATTTTTCAAGTTCTTGGTGTTAACTTTCGAACAGTTTTTTCTTAGTCACCTTACTTGTCTTGTATTTAAGGATCTGTTTCTGTTTGCCCTCACATGACGCATTTTGTGATGCAAACAAGTACAGAACTCGAGAACAATAATTATAGCTTCCATAATTACTGACTTTTTAAATGAGTTTCGGAAGCATCGGTTTGAAATGCATTTATTCAAATTTTGGAGAAGTTCTAATTCAATTTTTATATCTTGGTTGGGGATTTTTATCTCTATGATAGGTTTCAGAAACATGTAGTATTCAATCGTTAATTTTGAAGAACCTTCAAGTCTTTTTCATCTATCCTTAATTTGTTGCAATAATAAAATAATGTATTTCGTAGTGTTCTGGCGATGCTCTTCCATAGATACCGTTCTTCAGTGTTAAATAATTTTCAAATATATGTGTGTATATATATGTACAGGTTAAAGTCAATTGTGGTTTTTAATATTTATTTTTGCTCTAATTGCCAGTTGTCTGTTGAACATCTGGCAGTTAAGTCAGTTTTCCCCTTTTCTTTATCCTTCTGTTGAACATTTCTTAACTGTTTTTTCTCATTTTCGGAAAAGTTAGTTAGCCAAGTTCGTTTTGATTTTTAACCTCCATTCAATATGAAAGTTTAAAAACGTTATTTGTCTTTTACCAATGTTTAGTGACACCAGCTTCTTGATTGTGCAGGTGCTGGGTGCTGATCCCAGCGACATTCCTGACCACGTGAGTGACGAGATGATCTGGCGGCTGCTGCTGAACGTGCTCACTGATGGGCCAAGGAGAGAGAGACTCAGGCACCTCAACACCATGGAAGATGCAGTCAGGCTCATGCGTTCTTCTCGTCGGATCATCGTGCTTACTGGCGCCGGGGTCAGTGCCTTCTTTTGCTGGTGCTTGTGACCTCCACTCAATTGAGTTAGAGTAGGTCATGGTACCAAGTTGTGGTATCTTCATTCATTTTTTGGTTTTGTAGTCAATGTCGTGCTCATTGATCATGCCATAAGGGATGTTGTATTTCATTGATATATGTTAACAAGCGGGATTAGTGCTATTAGAACCCTATGTTTTTTAAATGGGATAATGCCAAAATTTGTTCAAAATATTAGATTTTTGTTCTTAGTATCCCTGAGGACATTTTTCATTGACATATTTCACATTGAGAAGAAATGTAGTTGTCTTATATTTACTTAATGGTCATCAAAACTTGCTACTTTATTTATCAAGGTATTAAATTGCCTTCTTATTTACGAAGGCTAGTGTATTACTTCAGAGTTTACGAGCATGCTAGCATAAGCTTATTCATCTAAGGCGCGTTGTATCTTATAACAAAGAATTGTTTGATGAAGTATACGAATAGAGTAGGTAGTTTCGAACGCCCGCTGAAGGGGGAATAGAAACCCAGATCCTTTTTATATTAGTATGTGTTTGAGCGAGCGTCTCTAGTACGATATAACAGAGGAAAGTCGCTGGAGCTGCAGGGCTTGCAGTATTGCGCCTGACTTGATGAATGAAGCCAAGATTCGTCAGTGTAGGCTCGTGCCCTGCGCTCCATTGGCAGGTGTTCACTTTCAAACGAAACTACTAGATGAAAGTAGTGTTTAGGTTCTCTTATGTCATCTATTTTATAGGCAGTGTCTTGAACCCAAACACTGGGCATCGTTTGGTTTGACTTTTTAGTATCATGGAGTATGTTTTCTAAGGCGCAGTTTTCTACAAACAGTAGAAGTCCTTTTAACCGGCACTTCCAATTGATATTGTTTTCATTTTATGTCGAGCGTGTCTATGAATTGTTTGTGGTTACTTGGGTGATATAATAGGTTTAAATAAGGTTTTAAGGCATTTTAAAGGGATCGCCTGAAATAGCGGTATTTTGTATTAACCGGCAACTGCAAAGGTCCCATAGATGCCGGTTAAAAAGACTTGCACTGTACTTGAAATATGTTTTGTTAGAATTTAGGCAATTTAATTGTATTAAATTATCTAGAATTCAATGCAAAGCTAATTGAATGAAAACTGGTTTATGCTGTTTCAAGTTCATTTCCATCGTCATGATTCAAAGGTCAAAAGGTGAGATGCTGTTTTTAACTTTGAAAAAAGAAGTTAAAGAAACTCAAACCCAGAAATTATTAACTGGCGCATGTTTCTTCTATTTGTTTTGATTTTTCTAATCTATACTTTGCTTTTAAACTGTTGAAGTGCTTCAATATTTGCTGGTGACTCACTGCCGTCAATATCCTTCAGGTCTCAGTATCGTGCGGCATCCCCGACTTCCGTAGCCGCGATGGCATCTACGCCCGTCTGGCTGTAGACTTCCCCAACCTGCCAGATCCCCAAGCCATGTTTGATATTAATTTTTTCAGGCGTGACCCGAGACCTTTTTTCAAATTTGCTCGCGAGATTTACCCCGGCCAATTCACGCCGTCGCTCTGCCACAGGTACGTCTTTAACTTTAATTTTTACGTTTTTCGGGCTAGAATTGATATCCTGTATGAAATTCATCTGAGCAACTGAGTTGTACGCTTCTAAGCTATTGCTGCATAATTTAGTGGCCAATTTTTACAACCTGTTCTCGCATTTCTAGCTTTAAATCGCTAAGTTCGATCGAGTTCAATTATTATGTACTACTGCTATTATTCACCTCGCACTAAACTTACGCAAATTTATTGTTTGGCGCTGCACACACCAGGCTCTCCCATTCCTGGTCCGGTGGCGTGACTTTAGAACGAGTTATTAGATCGTAGCTACTTGCACTATGTGACAGAAATACTAGTAAATTCTATAACGAAGTGAAGAAGTGATTGAAAAAGTACACGTTGTTAAAAATCTAAAAAAGCGATAAAAAATATAGACTACAGTGTTACGTTTCGGGACCACAAGTGATGGTGAAAATCCGCGAAGTAGCAGCACCATACTTATTTGATTATTTTACTGTACATGTACATGCAAGAAGAAAGGAAGAAATTTATGGGCTATCTTATTACGTATTCTGTCTTTGACCGTATCTGGTCTAACACATTCATGTGTATGTTTTATTTCATGGACTGGATATATGCTACACGTCATAATACATATTTTCAATAGTAGAAACATAGTAACTTCATGAGACTTAACTGTAAGAGCAGATATGGGTACTGACTGAAGCACGTTCAGAGCTCAGGACACAGAATACAATACTGTGACTACGTAGTCGTCTCCCACCCATCAGCTTGATCACGTACACGTGCTCGCCATAAAGATCCACGATGCATTGAATTCGCGAAAAGTGAACCGCGATATAACGAGACTACTGTAACTTCTTGTTACAACGATTCAGTGTATTGATAATTTTAAAAATGGTGCCTCCGGTCTTAACCCATTAGCTCCCATCGTACTATGTCTTGTAGGTCAAGTCCATTAGAAATCATTCACTTTAGCCCTATATTCTAAAGGTTTCGTTCTAAAGTTGGGAATAAAAAAGGTGTAGGTATAAGGGTAATTTACGCAATGTTTCGTTCGGTGGAGAAATGACTTCGGCATCAGGCTAATTTAGCCTTCATAGCCTGTCCTCAAATGAGATCAGTGGGAGCTAATGGGTTAATAAAATGTGGAAATATTAATATAATTTCATTTGAATTATCTAGACTACGATCGATTAGATTATTTTAATTAATTGCATTTTTAATGTCATGTGCAGGTTTCTCCGATGCATGGAGAGCCACAACAAACTCCTGCGCAACTACACGCAGAACATCGACACCTTAGAGCAGGTCGCTGGGATCAGTAATGTGATCCAGTGTCATGGTTCGTTTGCTTCTGCCACGTGCCAGAGATGTGGTTTTAAAGTTTCTGCTGGTGCCATTAAGGAAGATATATTCCAGCAACGAATCCCAATGTGTCCCCACTGTACACCTCCGTCTACGCCCCTCCCTTGTTACGGTGCTCGAGACTCCATTTATAGTAACAGTGGAGACACTCCTACGCCTCCTATGCAATCCTCGGCATCACCATACACCTCCCCTGCTCGGGATGCAGCCGCGTCACCACAGCCTGGTGCTGCAGGCCAAGAATCTTCTCAACAATCTACTGCCCCGTCGCATAATCTTGACCCAGCAAACTCGCCTACTCAAAATGATGACGATAGCTCTCTGGAAACATTTAATTTCGGTAAGCCATCTTTGAGTGGGTCTTGCTACAATAAACTTCTGGTTCATAATTCTTATATAGGAAAGTTAGTGCCAATTTTAGAATTAACTTCATGTAACTGTTTAGCCATTTTGTTGACAAGCCATGTCTTAATCTTCGAATTTATATTGTATCATAGCATTACTTTCCTTGGTTATAGACCGTCTTCGTGATTGATATATGTAAATTTTGTCTTTAAAACAAAGAAAGAAAAAATGATTTGGGATATTGATATCTATGAATGATTTGACTTCCTTCCTTTGTAAGTTAGACTATTCAGTTTAACAAGAGTCGAGTATTGTTGAGGCAGATTTCGTGACCTGAAATTAAAGCTTCTTCT
Organism: Trinorchestia longiramus; assembly: GCA_006783055.1. Lineage (NCBI taxonomy): Eukaryota > Metazoa > Arthropoda > Malacostraca > Amphipoda > Talitridae > Trinorchestia > Trinorchestia longiramus. Next base: position 298,347 of record VCRD01000354.1, on the reverse strand, counting down.
CGCTACACGTTACCAGCATCGTTGTGTGCTCGAAACGAGAGCATCAGCAGCATGATGCAGACCCAACCCATCATGAAGCCGGACATCGTGTTCTTTGGAGAGGGACTTCCCGACGAGTTCCATGACAGCATATCTGAAGACCAGAACCAGTGCGACCTTCTCATCGTTATCGGATCATCGCTCAAAGTTCGACCCGTTGCCCACATACCTAGTAAGTGCCCGTAGGAATTGTAGTGATGAACATCTTGCACGACGTAGTTTCATTTTTTATGGAGCTCTGATTCGAAAATCTTTGATTCATTAGCAAAAAATCGAAGACATTTGTGCGAAAATTGATGCTTTTCGTGATGTACGCATGAACATTTGCATATAGGTGAAATAAAATATTTTTTCATTAAAATTCGAAGTTGCGTGAAACTCGTTGAAACTATCTGTATGCAAATATTGGTGCGTAGATCACGAAAATCGTATCAGTTTTGGCACAACTTAGATTTTTGCTAGAGAATCTCAATGTTTGGTTTTTAAAAGTACGGTGTGGTAAACTGAAAAATGTTGCATTTCTGAATGTTTTAAGGGCAACTCTATGATTTAACGTGTTTCCTAATGCACTTCCGATCATTTTCTGTGCAAATAAAAGGAAATTTCTTCAAAAAATTTAGTAAAAAACGTACGGGCCTTGTTTTTTCATAAAAATTAAAGTGCATGAAAATCCGTTTGTACGCATATCTTCGTGCGTAAATCACGAAAAATGCATGTTATTGCACAACTGTTGCTGATTTTTTACTAGCGAATCTAAAATTTTATTAGTTAAAAGTAGGGTCACGTAAACAGAAGAATGATGCGTTTTAAACTGCGTTGTACCTGAACTACACTGCGTAAACGCTGGACCACAACCTGTGTGACACTGGGACAACTGACAACACACCATCCGAGAGTATTGCCTGTTCACTCATGTTGCTCCCCGTTCGTCCCATGCACAAGCATAATCAGTTTTCAATTTCATCCTAGGCATTATATGAGCGCAACAAGAAGTATTTATTAAAAACAGCTTAAAGTATAGTTTATTGGTTTCCAGTTATTTACAAAATGAAAGGAAATGTGACTTTTCAACTATAAAATTTATTATTTAAGACATCTGCATTTAAAAGTGCAGATGCGGATCTGAAAAATTATGCGGATATCTGTAACTTCTTTTACATACTATATACGATGATTCTCAGTCGGACGTTATGAACACTAGATTTTTAGTAGTGATGTATAAACTGTTTACCCCATTGTGTTTTTTCTTTTGTTGCAGATTCCATTCCTCCTCACGTTCCTCAAATTCTCATAAACCGTGAACCTCTAGACCACTTGACTTTTGACATCGAGCTCCTTGGAGACTGCGATGTTATAGTGAATGAACTTTGCCATCGGTGAGTGTTGATGTTCTGAGGTCTTAACTTAAATTGAAGGGTCCCAAGCATGAGTGAACTACGTGAATTATTTTTCTCTATGACACTGAATGTCTCTGAGGTGTTCATTTCTGATCGGTGGTTCACGTTTAGATATTTTCTAAGTCAGTAAAACGTTTTTTCTAACTCTGAGAATAAATGCGTGGGTGTGTACTGTTTTTGGTATGAAAGTTCTATTGGGTATGAATATTCAAACAACGAACTGGGAAATTTTGAAACGGAGTATGTAAACCATTTAGGCTTCTTACTTTTTGATTGCGATATAAACTTTTTTATTCCGTTTTATATTTCATTTATCAATTGAAATGTAGGGTATAAAAATATTTTGTCGCAGGTATTGATTTAAGGCAGTGTCTATAAGAGAAATCACTCGCTCTAAACTCGTAGCACTATTTAGCATGAATCAGGAGAGAAATATACGTGACGTTATCGTATTATAGCCTAATGCTTTTTCATTTGACTAAGAAAAACGCTTTAAACAAAAGTGGTCTCGGAAAGGCTTACTTGAATACAGTAAGTATTAGCAGTAATTGCTTTATTTTTGTCTGGCCATTCCTAGTAGGCAATTTCTTCAGTATCCGATCAAACACTCGACAGGATTTTCGAATGCTGTTTTATCACGTCTTAGACAGGTTCTCTTCCTAGCCTGCTCGACAAACTGCAGCGGTTACCGTTATGGTAGGATCAACTTCGTATGAAAAGTAACAACTTGACGCAATAGTTACACATTGGATCGTAAACCATGACTATGTGACCTTTCGATGGGATAATGGTCGTGTACAGCTGATTATCAATAACAAGGGTCTATGATTAGAAAGAAACAGGTTAAATTGCTCTTTTTAGCATTCTTTAATCGTCACAAGCCTTTTTTTATTCCTGAGTCTAAAATGATATTCGGAAAAAGTAATTACTGTCGTTCTGATGCGATATATTGTACACAGTGTACACTAATTAGTGTGCTGCAATAAAATGAGTTAAAAACGGAATCCTACAGATATCTGAACCCGAAGTTCGTGTAACTTTTTTCATAACTCGGATTTTTGTGCTCGGACAGTCCGTAATGTTTTATCATTCGGTTTCAGCTGCGTAGACATTGCGAACACAAGTGCTTTTGTTAGATGCGTGTAGATGGGATGTGTACCTGTTCGCATTTTTTCCCAATCCAGCTGGGTTACCGAAAGGGATATCCGGGAGTGTGATGTTTGTTGCCTTTGTTGTGACAATTTTTTGATTTATGCAGATTGGGTCCTAGTTGGACGAATGTTTGCAACAACCCCGTGCGACTGACGGAAATAAGAGATCTGCCTCCCAAGCCTGAGACGCCTTCGTCCAGTCCTGCCACAGCCAGACCTGCTGCTGGGGGCGGCGACAGTGACACTTCTGCTGCGGGAGGTGCTGTCACTGTGGCTGACGCCCCTCACCCGAAGGACGAGGATGACATCGAAGCTCTGCGTGCTTGCTGGGCTCCCAAGATACGGGAAAGCGTTGCGGCGAGATTGCCTGGTGAGGGGATATGAAAATTTTTATTTTACCTAGAAAATGCTGAAATAAATTTTGATTTCAGTTTTTGTGCTCATAGAACGTATGAATTTCCTTTGGAAATTTATGGTATGTTGAACTATAAAATATAATCGCTTGATTAATTCAATATATACAGTTCAATATCATGAACTGATTAATATCATTTCCTATACTTTGAAACTGAATGTGTGCGAGTGTTGTACATTGAACAATTTGCGTTATACCTGTTGAAGAGAACATAACCGGGGAGCTGCCTGTTAGCAGGGATTGCGAGCATGTACTTGTGAAAACTATAATAAAGCTATAATTTAGCTTAATGAAAACAGTAGGGACTAGCCATGCGTCACCATACAGGGTCCTAACTCTTATAAATTGACGTGTTTTGATGAGTGTGCAAGTGAAGTTGTGAGAGTGATCCGTTTCACTTACTTTCTCTTGTGTTGGTGTCGTTAATTTTTGTTGATTATAGTTTCATTTTTTCAGAAAATTGCTATTTGTACAACGGCGGTCATCGGTACGTGTATAAAGGTGCTGAGGTCTTTTATGATCCCGATGACGTTGAAGGAGACGACGACGACAGTCAAAACCAAGATGATGACGACGATGATGATGACGAGGAAGGAGAATTGGTCGTCAATGACGACGATTCTTCATCCCCAGCACGCGAAGCGTCTTCACACACTAAGTTGGGTAGTGGTGACGCTTCCTCAGAGGTAGCTCTTGAGAAAGAATACCTTCCAAGTTTCAGTTTGCAGAATACAGAAGAAACAGCAGTAGGTGTGTCACCACCTCATAGTTTAGATGATATTGTGGAAGCTGTGCAAGCTGTGGAACAAGCAGACCAACTCCTTTATAATTCTTGTGGTACAATCATCCGCACCGACTGCTCTCAGCGGACTCTGAGTTGTGACAGCAGTGCTAGCAGTAGTAGTTGTCAGCTGTCAACTGCCGCTACTGTCACTGTAGATGCTCCGTCCGTGCAAGAGATGGACTCCTTGCTTTCAGGCTCAGAGCAAGAGGAAGACTGCGTTGAAAGCGACTGGATGACATTGCACGCCAGCCTGGCCGATACACCATCGTTTGGTCCAGAGGTAGGTGCGCCTACTCTTCGTTCTTCTGAAGATTGCAGTCGTGCCGAATCTCAGACACAGTTCAGTGAACCTTCAGAATCTGCTTCGAAACTAAGCGAGAAAATCGACTGCATTAGTCGTACCTCGGTTGCGCTTTGACTTTCTTTTCGACTAGTCCAGTAGTGTTTTTTTGCTCCTTTGTTCTTACAGGATCTCTTTACTCATGATTAAACACCGTCTTTTTTGAGTAGTTTCGTAGGAAATATTGGTTCGAATTTTTGAACCATTTACTGAAGGTGCAAATTAGAAACTGAAGCAGTAGTATGTATATAGAAAGTTACTGTAAAATTATTCTTATTTCATCTTCCTTCCACCTAAATTTCTTCCAGAACGTGTTCAATTTTACGGTTGCTTGTTTTCTCGTGGTCCTGAAGGTACAATTTGTTTGTAAATATCCAAAAGTTGTAACAGGTTTTCTACATTATTGGCTGAGAAAACTATCTTGAGGTGAAGTTTACGTACAAGGTTTCCGTTATTCTGTAATCTTAGAATTGTAATTTTGAGACGCATTTTCAGTCGCATAAAGTTGTGCATTGCGACTCGTGGCATAGCTACCTCGATATGTAAGGGTGTAGTTTTTTCGTGAGACTTAAACATGATTGTTTTAAGAGTTGCCAAAATAAAAGGTCACTAATCATCTCTTATCTATAGAACGAACTGATCCGTGAAATACCTGAAAGATCTTCAATGCAGAGAGTCTACGATCGTGGACGATTATATTTTACTACGAATGCTTGTTCATGACTTTGTATTTGTACTTCCACATTTTATTGGAAGAAATGCGTTTCAGTATTGGATTGCATTTAAGAAGCCAGTGGTGGGTAAACTCAAATATTTAATAGTAGACTGATTAAACTGGAAGACTTGGGCCCATGTTTTTTTTTGTTGAGCAGTTATTCACAGTCCTTATCGGTCGTTTACAGAATCAGTTTACTTAATGAAGAATTTGCCAGATAGTGCAGTGTAGCTTGTAATTCAAATTTCCTCATAACAGTTAATTGACCAAATGTACAGTTCCATTAAACGTACCTAGTGCATTTGCTACTGTTATAACGATCCTCGGCTCTATCTCTCAGGTGCTGCAAACGTGGAATCTGGATTTACTAAGATTCTAACGACCCGAGATTCACGAGTATGGTTTAGTTTGATACCATTTTTCAAATTGTAAATATGTAGCTTCTTCATATCAGGAATTATGTTCAAAGTGTGTTGGTTAGAGTAAGGCGCTTGTATTACTACTTTTTTTGCTACAAACTGTACTTATTTTTCGGTATAATCTGCAGGTAATTGTGACGATCGTTTCACTTTTTGACATGTTATCCTTCTGGATTTGACGTATTGAGTTCGAAACGACCAGACTTCTAAACTCGGGCATAGAATAAGTCTTCGTTTTTTTAATTTAAAACGAATCATTTTATTTATTTCTTATGATACAACACTAGTTGAGTTATCATAACGAGTGTTCTGTTTACCGAAATATTTAATGTGATCTAATACATAAACTAAATTGAAAATGCATGTTTTGTATTTGAATGTTGACATTAAGAAGCTTGTGTAGCTATTCAAAAGGGTATTACATGTTTTTTACATTTTGTGCTACGAATATCGGCGTAGACGTTTTTAAAATCTGATTTCTATTTTGGCAGAGGCATCTCTAACTATAGCGATTTCGAAGTCCAATTTCTTCGTATATTTGCATTCTTTGTATTACACTCAATTGATTGCTGAGTCAAGTAAGCTGGTTACCTGTTCAAAACCTTCCTTTTTAAGACCTACTGGATTTCATCCACCAAAATAGCTTCGTCAGATGTACATCCACTAAAGAAACATTAGCTTCGTCTATTGAGGTCAGTTTTTAAACTCCTTAGACTGCAGTCCTTCTAAGCACTCGATGCATGACTAGACATAATAGTTTTTATGATGAGAGTTTGTCTCGTTCATAAAAACATTTGCTAAGTCTTCGCCAAAAAATTTGTGGGATTGACTGTAATTTACCTGTTTATATTATTAAATGAATAATTTTAATGGGTAATCTTGTTCCGAATAAGGATAGGGCTGTCCACTTTTTACATTCTCAATGATTAGTCATATGTTAGCCCCTTTAGTTTTTTGCTATTACATTTATATTAGTTTTTTAGACTACCAAGGAATCTCTGAAAATGAAAGAACTGGAAATGGTATGGATTTGATTAGCAAAGAATAGTACATCTGACCAATACCAGCGAATCAGCTGACATATACCCTTTACTTATGTCTACGCATAATTTTAGTTTTAATATGACTGGTTTACCTTATGCTAACTTTACTTTGCAGTTTCTGTCATAATATGACCAGCAAAGTGTATGTAGTTATTCAAAGTATCTTATCCCTATCTTGGACTTTTATCGGTACACTAACATTGCATACGTGCGGTCCACACCTGAACGGTAGTCATCTCAGTTAAATAGTTCAGAAATCTTTTATGTCTCTTTAAGTAGAGAAAGAAAAGGTTTTCGATGGAGCTGCCAAAACTAAAACATTTTTCCGTAAATGAGGCAAGATCTTTGCTCTAAAACTATGGTTCCAGCACGATAAAGCTTGCCTATTCGTATTTTTTTCAGCAGTCACGCGTAGTATACGGATGTCAGACCATCACCTGAGTTGCAAAACGTTCTTCCTGCATTTATCTTTTATCCGTGTTGCTGGCCGCTAATGTGCATTCAAATATAATGACAGCATCTTGTACTTGTCAATAAGTTTTGAGTTATTGCGATAGTTTCTTAGGTGTCTTACATTGTCCCGAAACTTTTGTCATTTTCAATTCTCTTGATGTTTCTGTTAATGCCTAATAGGGCTTGGTATGTTTATTGTTTTGTGTCCTTTAGGAATCCTTATTTAATAAATTTTATTGGTGCAGTGTATGTATCTGCTCGTAAGGTAGTTAACGGCAAGAATTACCGTTACTAATTCGACAGAATGAAAAATTTGACCGATGTGTTAGACATATACTCGTAATACTAATGCTGTGGTACCACCACTTACCATTATGGCTTGAAAGAGTTAAGTTTCAAGTAAGTATTAGTTGACGAGTTTGAAATGTTTCTATTTGTCTCGTGTGACTGCTGCAAAAATATTCTAGCTATAACAGTTTCCCATCTTCTATCACTCGTGTTCCTAATGCCCATTCCTTTATTGCGTTGTGCGTTATACGGTGTCATGATATTGATTTTCTGACTTCTTTACTATGAAGGGGCATGTCATTTTTTTGAGTTCTTGCTAGAATGGATTGCTTGTTTTTAACAATTCTCCCTTGCACTGTTAATGTGCTTGAGATGGTCTTGTCTGATGGTGCTTGTTATGAGCAAGCAGGTTCCGTTCTTAAGCTAAATTTTACGAGGTGGCTCGTTGCTAGAGGATGAGCGTGTCGTATGCTTCCTGTATTTCCGTTCACTCTACGGTGTAGATATCTGTTGTATGCATTTATATTTTGAAGTTTCGAAGATGACAATTTTTCTTCGTATTTCAAGATTTTCACGTAGAATATACCTCCAAAGTTAAGGAACTAGGTCTAACTAGTGTTCCGGATTATTTCGAATATTTTTTTGGGTGATATTCAGTTTGAAATTTTTGTCAGGAAGCAATGACGGGAACTGAATTGTCACTCTATTTTCATTTGAGTAATTAATATTTCTGAAAATTAATAGTAATTTCAGATGTCATTCTTGTATGGTGAACGCTTGTAGCTGAAACCTAAGATACATTTGCTCACATGTGAATGTAACGTGACATTCTTCTTTCCATTCTAAAACACTGGACTGAGAGCTTTGATGCCGACTCACTTTTCTTAATGAGGTTCAAAATAAAAAGAAATGCTTCTTAACATCATGCATGACCGTTGAGACTACTCATATTTGTGGCTTCGCGGATGAAACCAGAAATTTAACAGCAACTGAGATTAAGATTGTGAGACCTTGGTGCGATAGTGTCTCGAGTCACTTAAGCGCTAGCAAACTTGTATTACTACTAATACTACTACTACTACTACCTGGATTGTCTTGTATACTTTGTTCTTATCCATTCTGTGGGCTCAATTGATGTTGGTCATGCATTCTAAATTTTTTTTTGCTCAGTTTAATCAATTTTTCGCTGTTTCCGTTCCGTCCTGTTAACTCGCATTTGAATTTCTTAGGATTGATGTAGCGCCTACATTTTCATCTGTACAGTGAAAAACTATATATTTTCATGTTTATTTATTCTTACTGTGCTTATGCGTGAATTATTTTGTACGATTGAGTCCCTTCCTAGGACGTTATTGCTGTCAATTTGTATAGTCTTAAAGTAGACACCATGGCATTATTAGTCTTTAAAAATGTTACATATTGTTTACTCCCGAGTTACGTTCTCATTTTAAGTTATATTCCAACAATGTTTCATAGGCGCAGGAACTTTTCATACTTTTATAAGTGTCATCTCAAGTGTGTGGTGATGAGTTTCTTCCGGTAACCAACGCACGCTTGATGGTAAATATTGTATAGCTCCATAATTTGTCTTGTATAGCTTCATAGCTAGTATAGAGCTCTTCTTTTCACTCTTGATCATCGCATAGTAGACAACGCTCGCCTACTGTTATATGTTGTTAGGATGCTCCAGTGCATGCAATGATATCGCGAGTTCATGAAGGTTGGTGCGTGTTAGTTTATTTTGGCCAGTCATTGCTGATAAAAATTTACTAGTTCTTCCACTTGTAAGTAAAAAGCACCATTTTTAACCACTAAATGAAGTTTGAAAATTTTGTCATCAAAGTTTCCTCCGCAGGGTGTTTTTGACTAGTGAAGTTGGTAATCCTTGTCGAACTCTTATGCTGTCCTTCCAACTCAAAAATCTGTTAAAATAAATTTTGGTTTTCCTTCCTGTTTTTTGAAATAAGATTCTCGACTTGTTGAGATAGTTACCTCCGCTCTTATTCACGGAATAAAATGCTGTTATTCCACGCGAAACAAGTTTCTCTTATTCCACGCGAAACCGCTAGCACTCATTCCACGCGAAACCGCTAGCACTCATTCCACGCGAAACCGCTAGCACTCATTCCATGCGAAACCGCTTGCACTCATTCCATGCGAAACCGCTTGCACTCATTCCACGCGAAACCGCTTGCACTCATTCCACGCGAAGCCCCTTGCTCTTATTCCACGCAACGCCACTCGCACTTGTTCCACTCAACGCCACTTGCTCTTATTCCACGCAACGTTACTTGCTTTTATTCCACGTGAAACAAGTGGCTGTTATTTCACGCGAAACAATGCTTTTATTCAACGCTGAACAAGTCGCTTCTATTTCACGTGAAACGTACAAACTCTGAAGCGCAAAAGTCAAACTTGTCTGCAAAGTAGAAAATAAATATAAATTTGTGTATGTATAAACGAAACTTTAGGAACTGGACGAAATTATGAATTGCATCACTTATATCTACAGTAATTAATCAAACTTGACGTTATAAAAATGTTACTTTTATTGAATTGAATAATGCTAGAAAGAACTTATCAGTCAGTTTCGTTGACGTACATGCGGTGATTCAAGCAAAATTTAAAGTCTTAGAAATATTGATACACAATAACTTACATTAGTATATATCACGTGAACGCGCTGTCTATGAAAATTACTGTCCAGTCCAGTGACATCGAACAATCAATACATCATTTTATGGCTGCGGTGATGAAGATTTACTGAAGTAGTAAATTGATCTAACTAAATTAAAATACGACTAAAGTCAAGTAATTCCTTTTTTTCACACGAGTTTAGCATTCGTAAATTACGCTCTTGACTAGATCCTAGTCACCGTATTTTATTTACGTATTTAAACAGGCACATGGATCTGACGCGGTAAAATAACTAAGATCTAAAATATACAAAATTATTTCAAATTTAGAGAGGGTCGCTTTTTCCAAAAAGTTGACATTTAACTCCCTAATTTAAACGGGAAAAAAATAATTACTTCATTGACAATTTCGAAGAAAGCCCAGTATCAACTTATAACGGTACGTAAAAATTTATACTCTCAAGCCACAATTCTGGACAAAAATTAACATCGGTAGTCAAAAGTGAATGATGAAAGAAAAATAGCCCCAATCAAGCACTTATTCAGTATAAAATATTCATCACACCCAAACAACGGAAGAATAAATTGAAGCAGGTGAGACGAACAATAATATCACACCACTACTAACGGTGTGACTAAAAGTACAGTTAAAATTATTCACATGCAAAGTTACAAATGAAATATGTAAAATACAAGCGATAAAAACACGTAGAAATAATTCTGTGAGATTCATAGAAGAAATGTGGAAGAGGTAGGTCTTAAAATTGATTGAAAGCCACAAACCTAGTTCCATAATGCCTAGTTCAAACTGTGTAGAGTAGACAGTGCCAGTGAAGGTACTCGATATTTCTTCGCACAATAGGCAAGAATGCAGAAAAAAGAAACGTTTCTTAGCACGCAGTTACAAGCTCAAAGCGAAAACGTCGAATCTCGATCGAAAATTGTGTAATTCCAGTTTCTAATTTGAATAGCTTTGACATTTATTATGATTTATTTGGTATCGAAATTTTGAGAGGCCGAAAACCACAAATGGTCGTATTTCTATTCCGATTAGAAAAATTGCTATCTAGTTCGGTAATTCCATACATTTGAGATAAGACTTTTGACTCAAGTGATGTAAAGCGAGGATGCTTCAAGAGAAATACAATTTACCGGCAACGCCAGCCAATGCAGTCACTGGAAGTTCATCATGGGAACTATAAGATGGAGGAAAAACATACCATCGTAAATATTTTCGGTAAATGCGTCACTCAGCTAGTAGCGAAAACCTAACTATTGCAGCACGCATAAAATTTTTTAACACTATTTTGAATAAATGAGGGAGATGAAATTAGGTCAAGTTTTAACATATATGTTAGCAACTAGAGTCATATATAAAGCTAGGAAACTCGGTGTGAGCACACTATGACACTTAGAGGGTTGAGAATCAAAACATAAACCTGAGAACTCTCTTTTGAGCCTGTCTTTTTTGATTTCGATGCATTACTTTCATACTACTGTACCAATTTTTCATTAAAACAGTAGAGCAACCTTATAATTTACAGCCTAAACATTACATTATAATGTATTAAAAGTAAGGCCTTCGTTTCATAAAACAAGAAAAGCAGAGCTGAACAATTTCTCTAGCACATCAAGTCCAACAGAGAAAATATAAGAGTAGAAAGAGAGAAAACAGAAGAATAGAAAGAACCGATTTTCATGCAAGCAAATTGAAATAACACCTGGTAATATCTTTTAGAATTGATGCACACCGCAATCACCTAAGTTTGAGCTAACATTGCAATATCGAAGCGATCATTACAAAGATCACTTACATTTGTTCATTCATTAAAATGTAACCGCATTCCAAGGAATATAGAGTAACCATAATCAAAAGAAAATTCCTCATAATTTTTCCAATTTGAACAAATATCACATCAATACGTCGAGTGAAAGATATATGAAATATAATGCACTTTTTAATTTGCACCTCAGATGAACTCAACCTAAATGACTGCAGAATAAAAAATAAAATAAGCAACAAACAAAGATTTAGTAACAAATTTCTAGGCCTACACCATGAATTAGTTTCTACCTCTTAGAAAGTAAAATAGTGAACCAACAACTGTGCCACATCTAAAGAGGGCTTTGAAAACATTTGCTTACCAACAAAGGTCGCAGGGAACACTGCAGGTGGCCCAAAGAAAGAATTCTGCAAAAAGACCAACGTGTCAGAATTGAACGAAAGTAGTGAACAAAAAGAATCAATTTTTACGCTGAGAACATCGGAGCTATTACTAAGATAATATCGGGGGCTCTTAATGATGAAAGAATAACATTAACCCGTTGCCTACGGTTATTCAAAATGTAGTTCAAATAATATACCTAGTGATACACATATGCACTAACACGTAGTCAACGTATTGAACCATATTTGGTCATGGCGGGGATGGGTCAACACACTAAGGAATTCTAAAACATTCATGCAGTTAACTCATAAAATATCAAAAGATGATTCCGGGAAGTTGGCATGCATAACTACAACACAAATTACTCGTGTTGGAAGGGCAATACATTTTAGACCACAAATCTAGGATATTTAAAAACGCACTTCTTAGGGTGTACAAAGACTATGATCAAGTCCTGCAAAAACCGAAGTGGAATACACAAAGGAATATTTCAGTAGTTTTTGAATTTTGTAGCAGCAAACGAAAATTTAAAAAATATAAGCGTATTAATGTTTTTCGAACCCTCACGTTCTAAGCTCGAAAACCTTAAAAAATAATTCTCTCCATTATATTCTTTAGTATTAGAAAAAATTGTACTTCATTACAGAACTTTTTGTCAATTATTTTCAGTTTGAAACATTTTTAATCACAAATATTGAACACTTAAAAATGCATATTTTGTTTTACATAAAACGTTTGTATGACCGACTATTCTCAACACATTATGTAGCGCGGAGACTACGAAACTAAGGAGAGCACAAACGAGATTTTAAGAAGTATGGTAGTGACTCGGTTTGACAGAAGCCTCAGACAAATGTACAAGATTTGTTACGTTCTTTCATGCTGATGTAAAGAATGAGCGACTAGTATTTTGTCGAAAAGTAATTAAGTTAGAGGAGAGAGGAAGGTGACTTAGAGGCATACTGAGGTATGGATGAAGATACTATCTCTCGCATGATCGACAGTTCAGATACGCACGTAACGGCAGGAGTCCCCCAAGGGGGGCGTTTTAAGCCCGCTCCTCTTCATCATCTACATCAACGACCTTGATGTCGGGATCATCAGTAAAATCAACAAATTCGGCGATGACACGAAACTCTGTCACAAAGCATTCACCGAAAGGGACAAAGTAACTATCCAATCAGACCACAATCGTCTTCTGCAATGGACCGAAACTTAGCAAATGAGCGTCAACATTGATAAGGGTTCAGTAATGCACGTTGGTGCAAATAACCGGCATTTCCAACACACGATGAATGACATACCCATTGAAGCAGTACAGCAACGAAGAGATCTAGGTGTCTTAGTCACTGAAAATCTCAAACATGACAAACAAGTGGAAAAAGCGTCAGAAACGAGAGCAGGATTCTTTGTTTCATTGCACGAAACTTTGAATACAAGTGAAAGAACATATGACCGCTCTATAAAGCGCTAGTCCTGCCACATTTGGAATATGCTCTGGTCTCCTACCCTACAAAGAGATATTAATAAAATGGAAAAAATTCAGCGTATAGCAACGAAAATTATTCCAGTACTCCGCAACCTCAGCTACGAAAGACATCTTCAACAGCTTAAACTTATCTCCCTAGAACAAAGAAGACCGAGAACAATTTATTGAGACCTATTAGTATCTGAACGACCTGAACGATGTTACCCTGGAAGGGCTTATCGAAAGAGACGGTAACGTGCGAACCAGAAATAACGGCCAAAAACTAATATTGAGAAACTTCAAAAAATCCCAAGCTATGGACTTCTTTCCTGTCAAAATTGGCCTAACTTGGAACCAGCTATCCGAAAACATCGTTTCTGCTGGCACTGTAAACACATTTAAAAATTAAGTGATTGTGGTGTACGTGCATAATTAATGCCTTTACTTCAGACGGCATGAGGCATGGGTCAAACTACTTGCTTCTATTGCCTTATTCTATTCTATCTAATCTGGAGCCACAGAAAAAGACAAGCGATTGCTGGAAGTCATAAATAGAGAAGAGTGTTCGTGAGGCAGTGCTACTTTTACAAATTATTGATGAAAACGAATAAAGGTAATATTACTCGTAAAAAAACAGTACAAACTTTCTAAAAATGAATGCATCGCGCATGCACTGATCATCGTTATTACAAAACCAACAAAAATTCCTTTAAATTATTCAAAATACAAGCGTGTAGGTTTACTGTAACTAACACCAAAACCGAAAACAACAAACAATACAATCATCACCAATACAAATGATGGAACAGATAAATACATATTTCTATTTATCAACATATTTCTATCTAATTTATAAATATTCGCATTAAACAAAGTTACATGCTGCAAAAATTTTAAACCATTGCAAAAGCCGTGTTGATCACCTTGACATAATATTAATTTCTGAACAGATATTTTCTGTTCGAAAACACAGAAGGAAACGTGTTCACTTAAAATTGGGTTAGTTTAAAAAATGAACGATTCTGAATCGTTAAAATTTAAATTAAATTTCCCCTCTGCCGTGTATTCACATTATCAGGTTTCTTACTTTATTAAAAGGTCATCAATTGCTGAATAAGTTCTAAACAAGGTACTATGAGTACGATACCTCCAACCACGATGTTTGGAACAAAAATTTACGAACAAAAATCGTATTGAAAGTGCGCATGTACTCAGATGCAAGAACTGCACAACTAAACTTGTACATGAGAGAGGCCTCCGTCTCAAAGAGAAGCTTACTTTTAAAGTGAAAAAACAACTGATATAATAATAATGTCAAGTACAAACTAAAACTTGTCTCTAAAATATTCACCCAGAAATGCCTAAATTTCTTCGTATACTTTATTCCCCCCATAGACAAGAGTATCTAAATGGAAGCACACGGGAATTTAAAAATGATTATAGGTAGAAATTATGTCAAAATTTTCACTCCAAAATTTTTCCAGTTGACACTCTATAAGATAGAAAACCTATCTTCACAAAAAAATTTACATGAAAGAAGTCAATACATTAGCAAAAACTCTGACAGTGAGACCTAAACTTTAGATACGCCTCATTTCTTCATTCTTTGTCAGAATTAAATGAAACTTTAGTTACAATATTTTATTGTGTACAGAACATCAAATGGAATTGAAACAATCTTGAGCCCTTTCTTTCTCATTTTAGAGCATGTGTCCGAGACGATCTGCATGTAGACCCTTATATTTCGTGAGGACCCTTATATTTTGTCCACTATGTCTTTGGCTTAGGAACGTCTCTTATTTCATCTCTGCGAATTTACATAAATTCAGTGACGGTCCTGGGTCACCCTGAGTACACTCTGACATCAAGACAGATACAACGGAAGAAGTTTGGAAGGATAGGTTTGGACTGTGAGGTGTTTAGTCAGAATAAGTCTGTCTTGAGACTTATCACACAGCCTCATAGGTTCTCATATTAGACAATCTCGGGAGAGGTTTGAGATGCGAGTGCTCATTTCATCTTGCTGGAACTAAAGCGATGAACAGAGCGCCTATAGCTCATTCTTATAGGGTTGGAGGACCTTAAGATACATTTAATTACTAAACTGACTCGTTCAAGTTCACAACCAGCTAAGCTCTATGACATCCTGAGGGGCTTGAACACTTTTCACTCGTTCCACTGAGGTTCTCCACAATCCTATACAACTCAGTGGTTCAACAAGTCCTGAATTTTGTTTCGCAGAAGGGCGTTCTTACATTCGAATGGATGCACGAGTCTCCTGGATTTCTTGAGTGAGCCCGTCTTGTAGCATTGGCATGGTATATTTTGCTTCAATTTCTACTGAGCTCTAGTCGCGCTTGTGTGTTGCTTCTACCACGACCAGTAAAATGAAGGTAACATCGCACAAAAAGTGAGCATGATGCCCACTTTTTGGAGGTCACCCGCAATAGAACGTTCAATTCAACGTTTGCATAAAACTTAATTAGTAATCATACGATGTAATACGACATGAATGCACGCCCAATGTTATAGAACATTTATGGCGAAATAAAGAACTCAAATTCACAATTGTCTCAATGGACCTAAGGATAACAGGGAAAATAACCCCTAAAGGACTATAAAAATTTAACGCACCCAAATACAAAGACTGCCCGCAGAAGACTACTGTAGAGGTTTACCTTCATTATAGAAGCGCTATAATCACTTAACAGCGCAGTCTTGTGTCTCACATATGATGACTTCTATTGCGTAACTCAACGTAAATAAATGGAAACAAACCGAAACCCTGTGTCAACATTTTCCTTCAAATACTGATCGACTTGAGGTTCAGAGGCTTCCGTTCCTTGTACCCTCAATTGCAAAAAAAAACTTGAATGATCAAAGGCCAAATCACAAAATGTACATGTTCTTACCATACAGTGAAATTTGGCAATCGCTCAGGGCCTCCTGTAGAGCATAGTCTTCAACATATGCAGGAATCTTCAGGCACTGCGTCAACAGGTCTGGTCACTTTGAATGACTCGTCTGTCAGAGCATCCAATTCTTTCCGGGATCTATGAAAAACAGAAATGTACAGAAGATCATTTGAGAAAAATAATCAACAAACTAAATTTCACTAATGGCTAATCCTGACAACTTTGATTTCATCTAAGATAGAAATTTATTAATCAACAACGCTTTAAAATAAATATTACTATCATACATACTAGAAACGTAAGGTAAAGGCATTATCATATCTTGGATGCACAAAAGAATACATAAAGATTTGTCCCTATATAGATGGAATAAATTGTCCTAATATCAGCACAAAAAGGATAAACATTTTCTTCAAAATAATAACAATTTCCACACGTGATTGTTACAGTGATTTAGACTGTGATTGATTGCAAAGAACTTATTATAGAGCGTAGATACGCAAACAATGCACTCAAGACCCGAGTAATAGCGAGATTAAAATCAACACCCGCAAACAAACACCAGTTTAGTGTGTCTTGAGTGACATAAGTAAAATTATAAAAATAAATTAATAATTTTGCTATGATCTACAACACCTTCCAAAGTCACAGACTGAAAGATAAACAAGTCATCATGTTATTTAAATGAATGGTAAGAGCATAGTTAACCCTGGAGCACTCAAAACATATATCAATCGATTTATGCAGCAGAATTTATTAATTCAAAGTTCCTGGAAATAAGTTTGCTTTTATTTGTCAAGTTTCACAAAAACAATAAATAATATTTACTGTCTGAAATATTTTATCAGCGCTTCACTGTACATGCACGTATAAGATGCTGGCTTGACAATTGGGATTACATGATTACCAGAGGATAAATAAAAAACTATATAAATAAGTGATCCATAAGCATTATAATGGATCGTTAATTAGTTTGAGCAACAGAATATAACATCAAACAAGCATCGTCACTCAATATGGGGCCGTTGCAAGCGCCAAGGGCAATGCAAAGTTTGCAAAATGAAAATTCCCATAAATTAATTACTTATGTACACATCAGGTTTATTACTAAATCAAGCGCAGCTGTGAGATTTTGGCACCACAAAAAATGAATTTTTGGCCAGTAGCATCTTCACCCTAGTGGCACGGAGAACCTCATATATTGAATTTAAATTCTTGAAAATCAATTCATTCTTAAAATAAATGTCTACTGTTCCATAATTATGCAATATTTAAACAGACACCATCAACGGTTGTATACGTATAAGAGAGAACCTTAGAAAATCTCTGGACGTTTTTTTTAGCATTTTTTTATGTAAAAAGTTATTTTCCACACACTTGATATCATGATTTTCTTTCAATCAGCCTTGCTGATAGAATTTCATATTCCAAACAGTTAAAATGTACATCTTTACGTTGAATTGCATTCCTTAATTTAAACTTTCATTCTCTAGAAATAAGACTGTAGCTTTAAAATTTCTAATTTCTATTCTATCGACAATTTATTTTGTAAGTTTATTTTGGTTCTCAAATTGTCAAGATTTTAAACATCAACCTAGAATGATAACAAACTACTAAATGCAAAGCATAACCAACTTTTACATGGAATAAGATTTCCTACATATATTAAATGACATCACCTCCCAGACACAAAGCACAAACCAACATTACACAATGTTAGAATAAAAGGACCTCTCTCTGTGCTCCTAAATATGAAGCACTACCTCTTCCAATATCCTGCCACCATATATGGAAGATATACCTCATTATAGCACACTTCTAATCATATACTCATGAAATATCTTTTCCCTTTTTACAAATTATAGAGCTATCAATGTTTTAAAATTACCACACTGTTGCTAAGCTAAGAAAATAAAAAATGAGATGCTTAGAAGGTTGACAGAGCAAAACTCAATCATTTTCACTTCAATCCTATTTGAGGCCCAGTTACTCAGTTTTCTTCTCAGTTAAAAGAAAGTCCATGAAGTTTTAATAGACAAGTCAAATGGAATGAAATAGTTTGAAGATATAATGCTCAGAGTGCTAGAACATATGCAAGAGACACACCTGTTAGCCTCGCCTAGTTTAGCAGCAATGTCAGCAAACATTTCTTCAACTCCCTCACCAGTCTTGCAAGATGTCTTGTATGTGCCTGAGATGAGGTTGTGACATTGCTCACTGGAAAATGAATAGAATTAAAAAAATGTCCTAAACAACAATTTCAGTAAGCATAATGTAAAACATACATGAACACCTTTCTTCTGAACACTTCTTTCCCTAACAAGCACCTTTCAAGCAAACAATGTATGAAAATACATACCTAGGAATTTGCCTAAGCTCTAAAGGCCTAATTTTAAAAAATTGAGCTCATCTATAAAGCAGACACAGCACTTGAGCTAATGCTTAAAATAAAAGTAAATTATTTTATAGAAATAGTCATTAGATATGTCTATGTGTCTATCACAAGCTTGGTCGACTGGTGAGCGAATCTGCTTTGCGAGCGGAAAGACCCGGGTTCGAATCCCGCTGCCGACATGGTTGACGCGGCTAGAAATACGGCATGGGACTTGGGTAAACAACCGAATAATTATCGAAGTAATTATCCGACCCAAGAATGGGCCAGAAGGTTCGTTCCTATAGCCTCATTCTATTCTTATTCTATTCTATATGTGGCATAAATTGTTCATTAGGGAATGCATGGCACAAAAAATAACAAAATCAAAAGGATTTTTATATACATACAAAAATATCACTGGTATAAAATTTTTACATTTATGTTTTCAATGAATAGTGTTCAATTTAGCTTTAACAAATGTGTAATATAAGTTCAAATGTAGCATAACACAGTCCAAGTACACAAAATTTCAATTACTGTATCGGCTATCTATGTGGTTTCAAGGAGATTAAAATAGTAAATGTACTGGCCATTACCTTTATGAATGAAGAGTGACATAAATAGTAGTTGTGTATAACCATATGTACAAGCTAATTTACATTATATAAAAGCATTATCTACTTATATTCGAGCATGTTTCTGACAAGCCAGTTGTACTGACTAGGGCAAAACTTGTGTGTTTATGTATATACAGTCTAGTTAATATGGTATGATATTACTAAAAGGCAGGGTAACTCGAACTAATACGACCTGTGATGAAAATGCAATTCCAAGATAGAGATTTATTGAGTAATTCAACCACCAATTCTTATACAACAGTAATTAGCACTGATGCCAACAGTATGATATGTCAAGCAAGCACTAAGTTGGACAGTACTTGTCATTCTTGAAGTTTTATTAGCTTATCATGTAAAACCTAATAAATGTGCTCCTCTACACAATGCAAATCTATAAATATTATAAACACTCACCTAAATGTTTCCATATCTGCATCAGAC
>VCRD01000354.1:194244-271261 GCA_006783055.1 Trinorchestia longiramus | reverse complement strand
TGAAGAATGGCTTGCAATTCCTTTGGAAACAATTCACAAGTTGTATGAATCAATACCTAGGAGAATTGAAGCTGTAATTGCCGCAAAAGGCGGACCTACACCATATTAAATTATAATTTGTTGATTTTTGAAGGTGTTTCCATTATTTTGTCCACCACCTGTAGAATTGTCTTGACCTTCATTGATTTTGTCGGGTTTACATTGTCGCTGAAATATCTTCCACGTTTCACCTTCTTGCTATATGGGCGGAAAGTAAATTCAAAGAGCGTTGACATGTGGAGTCAGCCTTCCATGAATGCAACGTAAATCACCAAGCATGAAACTGAACCACCACCATACGCAGTTACATAATGAAACTAATATTTTGATTTCGCATTTTAGTCTTTCGTTCCACCGTCTAATAAAAGCAATGAAGAAATAAAACTGAATACCATTTTATTTCACAAAAATTTACAGGAGCATTTTCACGTGGAGAAAAATGACAAAGTAGATCGAAAAGCTAATAAAACGAGGAATGGAAACAGAATCCTTGAAGCGGACGTCTTCTCAAGAGAAGAAAAACAGGTCTTGTTACCATAAAATTGAACCTTATTCCCAACTAGTACCATCAGCGTAGTAGATTTGAAGGTTCAATGACTGGCCAAACATCATACTCTCATCTAAGCTACCAGAAAGGCCAAAGAAAAGTATTTACGAACTTGCAACAGCACTACTATCTCTACCTCTCCCCCCAAATCCAGTATCTTTATTTTTATTTAGTCGGAACCCACCAATTTATCGGGTCAGCACCAGGCAGTTGCTTCTCCAACGAGAACCAACACGCCACTAAGGAGACTCTACTTCACTCCTGCTGCTCGAAAGAGAAGTCAAGACGTGTGAAGAGGTCCTCTGGGTAGGAGCAGAGTCAAAGTACTGTAATCAGATGCCAAAAATCCCTATATTCGCTACTATCTTTAGTCCACACTTTCATTTCCTACAGACGTATCCATGATACCTTGCGTTTGTGTCTATGTGGCTATCCGACCTTAGCTCGGTTAGCTGTGCTACACACATAGTCAAATTAAAAAACAAACACAAACGAGTTAGGCCTAAAAAGTCATACTGCATCGAACACAAATCCAATATTGAAATGATGTACCTCTAGTCAATACACTGAAGGGTTTTCGAATGTATAGAGAAACAAAAGAGAGACGAATGTCGCATTATACA
Organism: Trinorchestia longiramus; assembly: GCA_006783055.1. Classification (NCBI taxonomy): domain Eukaryota; kingdom Metazoa; phylum Arthropoda; class Malacostraca; order Amphipoda; family Talitridae; genus Trinorchestia; species Trinorchestia longiramus. The sequence continues at coordinate 270,052 of VCRD01000354.1, read as the reverse complement.
CATTTAAAGTACCAAATAATTTGAAACCCCAAGTTCAGTTTAGCATATTTTGACTTCACTGAAATTAAAAACCATGTAGCATCAGCATATTTGTAGTAGTAAAAATGATCATCACCCAAGGATGAGAGTCGTATTGGGGAGTACTTGTGTCACAAGGCACTCTACTCCTTTGTTAATGGATTTATAAATAATGCAACCCGGAACAAAAGTTGTCGACCAATGGCTCGCATGTAATGGAAAAAGCCAATAGATGCACACAAAAAAATATCCATACATGCACACGAAAATGAACAAATGTAGCGATACAACATTGAGGTAATAGAGCTACACAACAATGAGGTAATACAAGCACATAAAAATGAAAGATTATTATATTCCTAGTTTAACCACGGCAGTCACAACAAAGCGATGTCAACAGAGATACACGGTTGCAGGAGATAGTCATTTACGTTTTAGATTCACTCGTCTTGAAGGAAATGGAGGTAAGTATTAAAGTTGTCAGGATGGTGTCATAATAGGTAGCCAAATGAAACGTCGTACATATCTCAACAGTAGATATTATGGGAAGTGAAATTTCCAAGGTCACAACCAGGTTAACTCAACGTTCGCAATAGTTCAGGAACTCTGTCCGCCATTATATTAAGTTATAGAAGTTAACTTGTTTGATGAATTTATGTAAAGGTCCTCCTATTTCAACCCGCCCATCATGACCAAGATAGCCACTCAGATGAGCTGTTGGGTGTCCCCTGTAGCTGTAGTTTCTGGCAGCGTTATAGTTCGGGCATTCAACGAGGACATGTTGCATTCCGCAATTCACACACTGCACCGCCGCTCTTCGTTCCATTAGGTGTCTATGCTTGGCATGCGTATGGCCAATACGCAGGCGGCATTGCTTGATTTCCCTAGGTCAGTGTTGTTGCAAAAATAAGCTGATACGAGTACCCAAAATGGGCTGGCACATTTACGCGAAAATAAGTAAATACAGGCACGCAAAACTAAGACATTCACACACTGGGTAAAACACTAGCTCACAATCGCGTATCCGAAGAAAAAAAGTAAAGAAATGACAATTTAATCTAGATCAACATATACAGTGTGCACAAATACCAAGATAAAGCTATAGTTTTTATTCAAACTACAATTTGTACGGTTTGCTTGTAGTATAAAATGAGTAAATGATGAAGTCTACTACACCGTCGTGAATGTTCATTTACATAGATTGTTTCGCAGCCACAGTCACTTTCAGGGTAGAAAAATTGAGACTAGGTTTCATATTACTCGTTGAAGCAAATGATATTCAGAGCTCTTCTGCTCATCATATGAACTCTAACCTGTGATTCATAATAAGGGTCAATAACTGTCCGAAAACTATTTTACATCACATATATTGCTTCTACCACAGTATCAGAATTTGCCACTTTGAAAAATGATGAAGAGTAACTTAAGAAACGTAAAATCAAAGAAAATACTCGACAGACACGTTGGTTTGCTAAGCCAGGCATTCAATTTCACAAAGATACAACACATTAAACTTTTCCCGTACTACTCGCTCCTGACAACAGACAACACATCGCTAGCCTCTTCAAGATACAACACGATACTTTGAATCAACAAATAAGATAGGAAAACCAATTCTGTATCCGGCATATATACAGATACACAATAATATATTACACCGGTCATATTATTTACCCATGGAGAACGCAGCTAGTACACTAATGTTGCATTCGCAATGCTACGTTAGAGTATGTTGGCCTATGGTTTAACATAAGTAGCCTTGTACATGGCGTGGAAAATTTAAACGAAAGCTGGATAGACGAGAAAAAACGCTAGAATCAACATTCTTGTCGCGTTGCGATGGTCGTCAGTGCTGCTACACAGAAAAAATTCAAGTAGACACCAGCACTGAAAGACTGCATTAGCAAATTTTGTAAAAACTAATATTAGTGATGCAATACTAGACACTATCAGTATCTTTAATATAGCATGCTGAAGCAATAACAATCAACGTACTCACACGAAAGATTAGACAAACAATATAAAAATATAGCGTTCAACATGAACTTCAAGATATTCATCACATGACTATACAAAACGGCGCACACAAAATAATTTACCCTATACAGTGCCGACACTCAATGCTCAGCGTCATCAGAATCATCGCTCAATTCATCGAGGTCATCGAAAAATCGACCTTTTTTAAATTTAGGGGCTTGAGCTTTTTCATCACATTTTCTTTTGATGCCATTGCTAGATGAAGGCTGAGAGGTTGTGATTTCCGTTTCATCTGAGGGCTTAGCTTCAGATTTGGACGACTGTTCAGCAGCAAGCTTAAGGCCTTTCTCAACAGAATCGAAAAGAGAAGAAGTAATTTCTTCCTGTTCCTTGTAGAAACTATCGTCATTAAAAGTGTGCCGCGGCTGCTCCTTGAGAGCCTCAAATTTCTTCTTCCTCTTGTCGAGCCTTTCTCTCTCCTTCTCCTTCCGTTTTTCAAGAGCTTCCTTCAACTTTTTCTCCTGGTTGATATCTCTGAGTCGCCTGCCACTCAGATCCCGGCACGCTTCTTTGTTGGTCGTCTTTTCTATCTGAGCACCTGTAACATTACAAAAAATCAATCTCTAAGACCAATTAAAGCTTCTAATTGATGAAACGAATCTAGGAGCTTTTCTCTCATAATCATCACAAATAAACACAGACGTCAAGAAATTCATGCTTTTTTCAATGAATCTTGTTGAGATAAGCTTCGTCTAAGCCTTTCTTTTCTTCCACTCATCAGTAGACGCTGTCTTGCCGAAAGAGTTCCCATATTGAAGGGGAAGAAGGCTAATAACAGAAAAAATGTATTTTATAATAACCCTACACGTTTGGTACTAATGTGCAGAGATTTTTTGGGACACCCTGTACATTCGTCTTGATATTAATTTCAAATTAGTCTAATCTAAACTGTGCAATTTTCAAGGAAACTATCTAGTATGCTTATAAACGAGTGAATATACGACAGTTTTTACCAAATAGAATAGATCCCTACTAGATAGCTACTATTTCATTAAAAATAATTTACCTTATGACTAACATGATTCTACTACTTTACTAACGCCGTCCACAATCCAAGGATAATTATAGCAAGATAAAATCTTGGGCAGGAGAAAACTACATGCAAACCAGTACTATATAAATGCTCATTTGGATGCCCACCAATAGCTCGGAGCATGGAGCCAAAGCCTCCTTTACCACCCGGCAACGCAAGTGTGACAGTGGTGGTGTCACGCAGGGGCAGGGGAGAGAAGGGTTCCAACACGTGCCCAGCAGCCTGCAGCACCATGCTGGAAGGCGGACATCCCTGTTAAGAAAACCAGACACTATTATGTTCCAGTAAAAGAGAGGTCAAAATAAGAGAACATGTTCATCATAGACTGGCACAGGGTGAGTGAGTTTAGCCATACATGTATTTGTAAAGTTGGTTTATATGTTCCAGTTGTTTTTTGCTTGACATTAAAAACTAAGAGCAGTTATCTGAAAATGATTGAACTGAATAAGTTTGAAATTACTATTCAATTTTAATATTTTGCTAACAGCCACACACTGATGCATAAATGATGCAAAATTAAATTGAAAAGACTCCTTGAAATAAAGTCACATTCCTCCTGGATCCTGTGAAAATCCCATTATTATCAATTTACATAAAAAGTATAATTTGAATAGAAAGTTGGTGCTCAATCTCAACTTGATACTGACTAAAGTACATGTTACTTGTTCAAGAAACTAAAATAAAACAGACTAATTCTAAGAAGATTCCAACTAATTAATAGAAGAAGGTAACTGGGCACACACAGTGAGATAACTAATAGTTTTTCATACAAGATTACTCCAATATAAAAAATTTAGATCATTAGAATGAATTCTCTTAGTAATCATTATTATCTAGTGAAAGAAATTTAATGAAGCAAAGTTTCATCACAAAAAATTGGTAGGTACTGAAGAATATATGTATTTACACAAGAAAATAATAAGAGAATACCAATATATGATGTGCTATTATGATATCAACTGAAGTTTCTTGGGAATCTCGAAATACAGAACTTTTTTGTGCTTATTTTATTGCCACTAATTTTAATAACATGACAAACAAAGCAGCAAATAGAACTCCGAACATGGAAACTACTACAAGATGTGACTTAAGATTTAATTTAGAGATGCATTATTGCGTACCTCAAGCTCATGCAAATACTGTCTCAACTGTGCAGCTGTGCCAATTGTACGTGGGACCATCCAGGTCTTGCGAGCACCCAGCAAGTGGGACACAACACAGTGCTGTGATGACTCCATCTAGACCAGTTTCAAGTTTTTACTAGACTCTACTCCTGAAAATGGAAGAAAATATCAAGCATGGTGCTGGAAACCAAAAATATTGTGCTTGAACAATTCACCTAGCAGAAAATGACTCACACTTACATAACAAGTTTGTATGTTACTGATAGTTATCAGCATTAAAATGTTGAGAACTGTTACAGATGGTTTATATAACACAACAATTAGTCAAAGTAAAAAAATCAGGCTTAAGCTGGTCACCAAATTTGCAGATGGTGTTATTGTAAAACTTCATTTCGGTAACAACCTCTGTATATAACATGGACTGGAAAATGCTGAAATTCTCACAGAAATGTAACTCATGACTATCAGAGCTACACGAGGAGTGGAATTCTAAAAAAAATATGTTCTGAAGACCAAGTATTAAGTGATAATTCATCACAACAAGCCAAGTTGAACTGACTCAAGACATGCACACATTTCAAAAATAATTCTGAAGAAGATTCTAGAGTTGCAAACAATTACAAATCTTGTAGAATTGAATACCAAAAATAAAAGTAAAGGACCTTGCTTCACAAAAATTCACCAGATGATGAATGTAGATTTCAGTCATTTATTTTAAGGTTTCAACATTCTCTTGGTTTTCTAGATCATTGGATGATTTCAGTAATGTATCTAGGTTAGTTAACACTTGTATTGCTTCATCATTATTATCCAAAGCTATACTTTGAAATCTGCTTCAGAATTTAAGGAAAAAAATCAATGTATTTTCCACACCACAAGGCCCACCTAAAATCCTTAAATTTTCACAAAAATCAGCCATGCACATAATATGTGCACCAGATTCCAAAATCTGTCACAGATCTCACCATTTTTGTTTTAGCGTGTTAAGTATAGAAATGGACACCATAATTGAGGTTGCAACTTTTAATCAGGTGTGCCTTATAGTGCAGAAAATACAGTACATAAAATCCATAAATTAAAACCTACCAACGTCACCTGCAGATATTAAAATTTGTACATATCAATAGATACTGCAATTTTTTATATTAAATTTGACAAATTTTCTGAAAGAAGCTTTTAGTAGAAATTCAATAACTCAAACTTTGGGTGGCAATACTGCAATCTCATAAATAATACTTCGTATAAATTAATACTTAATATAAATACTTAGCATCATACACAAAACATTTTTTCTGAAGGGACACATGAGTGGGTAATATTGTAGCAAATGAAAGCATAAAAGAACCAAGCAGTGAGTCATATCCCAGAAAAGATATTGAGCAAAAATTTAAACTTTTGCTTTTAACAAAATTACCAGTAGGAGCAAAATATATATATTTAGTAAAAACCTCAATCCAGATACCTTAATTTGAGCCAAATGTTACCCTATTTGGTTCCAAATATGTAGTATAATATTAAAGAAAAACTATAAATTGAATTATTTTCCCTCATAATTAAGAATCAGCAAGATCTAAATCAGTGCAATTTGCTAAGCTCATAGCAACAAACAAATTCCTATGTAAAAAAAAATAACACTAGTTATATATATTTTCATTACAAATTTACAGTTGTACATATAAGCTAACAATTGTCACAAAAAATATACATAAATTATTACCCTCATCAATTGCAGATTCATTGTATACCTTTAATGATATGTAATATTCATATACAATACATATTATCCAGTTCACATGCATACACCAAATAGGTGATTATATTTTATAGCTACCACTAGTGTGACCAAATAAATCTCTTGAGTTTAATCTGAGTTCCTATTAATTTTGCCAACATCAGATGGAATTGAGGTACCCAGTAACAATAACAAGTGTACTGCCATCACTTCACTACTGATTCAGAACAAAAATTCAGAGCACAGGTGTTCTTATTTTGTCTACTCCTATCTCCAGAGTAAGGTACATGCTTCACAGTTGTCTGGTTATAACTAGTAAATAACAAGATTTTTCACAATATAGTTGAAATGCAATTGTAATATAAAATTTACCATTAGTAAAAAGTATCATGATATCATAACCAAAAATTAATCACCAGTTTTTATTACTTTTTTGAACATGTTAGAAATTTTCTCATTTTCTGCAGTGGCAACATAGATACTAAGTTAACATAAAATTTAAAAGACTACAAAATTTGCAGTTCATGTTTTTCTTTCTGCAATCAAGCTTAGAAAAATACTAAATCCAAGGATTAATGGTACATGAGTCAAAACATTTTTAGACTTTAGGATATACCTTACTTTACAAAACAAACTAGACAATGTCAAAAGTAAAAAAGTATCTATTACATTAATTTGAATTAATGTGCATAGTAGTAGCTCATTCATTAATAATACACCGTTGTATGATTTACACTAAAACAAATTAGATTCTTCAACTTTTTTTCATTTGTCTCTTTGTATAGATTTGATATTATTGTAAACCAATGTTTCACTCCCTGAAATTAATGCTTGAAATTTTGATCACTTCGAAGTTGTGAGCTCATTTAATGACTCAAGTGACCTAACTGACTAGGATCACTTTTATGTAAACATTCTCATGACAAAGACAAATAGGGTTCCTGGTCACTTCCATTGCCTGAATGTGGGTCACTAAAAATATAAACATTTATCTTCATCATGCAAAAATGACTTGCTCGTTTTCACAGCCATTCTAAAACATTGACAATAACCAGCCACACAAAAAAATCTCTCATCGGTATCCTAACATGTACATAAATTCACACCAATATATTTTCAAATCGCAGTTAATAAAAGAACATTCAAGCTATCTGTGACCAGTATAATATCAGCATACAAAATTTAATTGTTATAATACTACCTTTCTTACGGGGTTAAAGGATAGTAATCTTTTAGCTTCAACTTCTGTTACACCAGGAGTATTCAAGAAAGCCAATGCTATTAAGATTTCTGAGGTACCAACCTAACTGCGTATAGTGTGGTCAGAATATCCTGTTTATGTTCCTTATTCAAGATAAGGTGCATACAATCACATTAGTCTTTGAATTAGCATTAATGGGATACATGAAAAATATTTACTTATTTTTATCTATTGGGAGTTTTAAAAAGCGAGTCGTACGATTTTTAGAATGGATTTTTTTTAAATAGAGGAACCTTCAAAACAGCCACCGTAGTCGAGTGGTCTGCGACCCGTGTTCTGTATCGGGTCTCTGCTTGGGCAGAAAGACTTCTGCGGGTTCGAAACCCGGCCATGAATACGAGCTGTTTCTCGTTTCACGCAGTGAGCTCGCAATTATCGGTAAGACCTCAACTCCCCGCCCATGGACACATCCCAGGATCGTCGCATGGAGCTCACCATCATCCCTACTCTAAGAATGTTAACCTTAAGAATTTGAAAAACCAATGTACTAAATGTCTATGTACTGTGTACTTGATTGGAAATAAAGATTGTTTTTTTTCTAAAATCCCTTACTTCCAATTTATATGTTAATTAGGCTAATGGTCTCAACTCTACGGTACTTTTTAAAACGTATTCACTCACTTGTGTTTACTCTGTTCTTCACTTGGTGACACTCCTTCCAATCATGCACGACTGTGCTAAACGTAGACACACGAACCAGAAGCCCTGACGCACGACCTCTCCTCAAGCGACAAGTATCTCTATACTAGTGTAATAACTGAATCTACGTAGCCTAATATTCTTCGAGTGCAGATCTCCATAACGAATAACGCCAACACACTTTGACGAGCCCCTCCGTGCGAGTTCGCTCCGGCATACACCACCACGACGCTAATGCGCGCACGCAACTGACGAACGTGCGCTACCCTCGCGGAAGCATAGGCGTCTGTCATTGGGTTGCCAACTACTAATTTAACATTGTGGCACATAAGACTAATTGTAACCTCAATTCAAATCAACATTTATCTCACACATTTTGATTTTTTCCGTTTGGATTAATCCCAAATCACCCAACCTAATTTATTTAAGTATTGAGCCATATTTGTGTACGTACACAAGTAGAACTTCTATAAAAAATTCATATGGCTCAAAAGTTTCAACATTATTACTAATTATGATCAATTTCTCCTAAGCATTTTTTTCAATCCATGATTTAAATGGCTTCTTGCTCACTTGTTCACTTTGCCCCCGATAAAATATTATGTGCAACAAATGAATTACATGATTTCATGTACATCGCATTTCAAACCACATGGATATCATGATCGCAAATTCGATTAAAACAGCCAGCAACGTCTCAGACTTCGAGTTTTGCACCATTATAATTCAACCCATATAAGTTAGTATGATTGCTAAAGCAACGATCACGGCACCTCTTTCTTGTAAGACAGGGTAAAAATATGAAGCAGCCCGAGCTAATTTACCTATTTGAGGGGCATTAGAAATTTTATGATTGCAGGTAATTGTTCAGTGTAGATGGAAGACAATTAATTTGATAACAACTACTGCCGCAAATGAAGAGAACGATTGCAATTCTAATCAAATTATTGAAGCTCGCCCATAATTTTCTGACAGGTGTTCATCTGTTCATATTTACAGTATTAAGTTATGTCAAATTGAAGAGACATTATAAACATGTGCAAAAGTTCTGTCTGGTTAAGGACAATGAATATCACAATTTTATTAATGAAAAGCTCGTATATTTTATATCCATATTTGAAGTTACATCAAACGAAACAAGTAATAATTATAATAATAAACATTTATTTGGTTCGCAAAAAAATAACACTAAGAAATGAATGAACAGTAGTTATTCATAGATGATGCATATCTCCCCATACATCCAATGAAATGCTTTTGAAAGCAGAGCTCTTTAAAAATACATCCGGATGCAGAAACAATATAAAACTTAAACGTGTGAAAGAATTGTGTCACAGAAAAAACACATTCGATTACCGTTCAAATACAGTAAAAATAAATAACGAAGTTTCATTTCTGAAGACCGGTAGGTGCTCACTGGATACAGTAATTGAACGTATTCATGACATGGAATCAAAATATAAATAAGGCTTTTGGAAGTCCCTTCAACTACTCAAAAATGAATAAATCAATAAATGAACGCAGCACAGTAATGCCAAGAATTTATCCACAAAGTTGAGATCACAACAAAAAAATTGAGGACTGGAAACGTGCGGTACAATTTATGTTCAGAAATGAGCAATTTGTACGATCAGCACGATCATTTAATAATTATTGTGTCTAGAACGTGCAAAACATCTGTGGGTTAAATAAGAACCAAATTCCTTTGAACAGAATATTTAAAGCAACCACCTCCATCTCGCGAGATTTTCATCCGTCAAGAAGTTTGATATAATACATAATGAAGTGGAATAGTTAAATTGGTATGGCGTCAGGAAACCAATATTTATATTTACTAATCCATTTCTGCAGAGTAGAAGCAAGCAGACAACATCGCAGCTAACATGAACGAAAGGGAACACAGGTGAGGTATGTTATGTCAGCTTGACGCGCTCTTTAGGAAAATGTAACCTACACATAGAAAACATCGTACAAAATTGTCTACATCACGCCTCATTATCACTTCCAGCTGAACGTTTCCTTACAGGAACCAGAGGAAAGAAACTTGCTCGGTGCTTCCGTATAGAATGAAATTGAAAAAATATCCGGAACTTATCTTCAGAAGAAGAGAAGCCAGATCATGTAAGGAGGTGAAAGGATGTATACAGCTTCGTGCTACACGAGCTCTTCCGTAAGAACACTTCAAAAGAGTAGGAAAATACACCTTTACTAAGAATGAGGCGAAAGACGGAGCAATACTGCAAACTTGATCTTCATCTCTATCAGGCTTACACGCTATACACTTTGGGATCCGGACTATAAGCAAGACATCTTTGGTGTTGAAAAGCTATTTACATATTACACATTTAAAAACACTGACAATGATCTCCCAAGACAAGCGACCAGTCTTTTGTAACAATTTTCATTTAATTGAAAATATTATACTCTTGTTTATGTGAAATACAATCCGAGATAAAACTTAATACCAACTCTCGGTTTGAACTCAAGTGTCGAGGAAAGTGCACATTTAAAAATATTACTAAAATATTCGAGCGAAAAACAAAGAAATTCCACAAATGAAAGAAAAATTTTCAACCAATGAACGACAATGATCATAAGCTGAGAGCATGAACGCAGTATTATGGTTTAGAACTAAACGCAATACTGTTCGGTGAAAGAAAAAGATAGGCACGCACTGTTGTCAAAATTGAGAAAGATTGCCGGCACAATAAAATGGGCCCAGCAAAGAAGAAAAAAATGAGACAAGCTAGATATTCCAATACCCATCCGATGATTGAAGCAGCCCCATGAAAACTTTTCTCTGCTTCGCCCTAAAATAATTCACCAACATCCTTCGCACTATCAAGATTCTGGATATGTGAGAACAAACATAGGTCAATCACGACTCTAAAGTCTTAGCAGTTGAAGGATTAAGTTCATTGAACGAATCTTAAACACGTTTAAGGGATTAAAGTACGTTGATTGTGGATGAGTATTTAATTTTTTAGGCAAGATACGGATCATTTACTGCTAAATTCTACAGTCTAACTCTGGTCACCTTCCCAAATACGGGGACACAGTTGCAGAAATGTTCTAAGGCTTGATTATTCCAGCCTAACCTTCATAGCGCCATGCGCATAACTAACATAGTGGGGAGTTCATCATGGAAGATGTTAATAGAAAGCTTGCTTAGAATATCCGTAACGAACTCGTAATTTTAATAACAAATAATCTATGCCAGAAGCTATGAGCATACCGTAATAAAGTATGTCACAAGACACCAGTTAAATTTGAACCTGCAGAGCTGAAGTGCCTGAGTGGTCATTAGGATGATTTTATAAGTGCGGGCCATTCGATAATATTGAAGAAAAATATGTTAATTTAGAATAAGAAATCGAAAGAATACGTACGGGCAATGAGCAGAAAAAATATAGAAAAAATTAAAATACTATGATAAAAAGTAAGATACTGATTGCATTCGCCCCAGTCAAAATACGATCCGGTGGAAAATATGATGAGAACGAAAAGTACAATAAAGAATGGTCAGGTGAAATCAACAAGAACTTCCGTTGTAGTCACTGGAGTGTGGAGACGGATCACTGTACTTGCCACCGTCAGCAGCGTTGCCTCCACCTCTTCTGATGCTGATGCCTGCAGCAGCAGATGCTTCCACAACTGCTGCTGCTGTTGCCGGGTCCAGAGCCTCTAAATCTATCATTTGCCTGCACAAAACATAAAGCATCGTTCCATAATTGTTCACTGAATACACATCTGGATAAATGTATTAGAAGAACACTAATAATTTCTACTTCATTAATCAGTGAGCTCAGGTTTCGCTGGATTGATCTAGTAATATGTTATGCTGGCAGTCCCTCTCACCTTCACTGGGGAGAAGCGTGGGGAAAATGATAAATAAAAACGGAAAATGTGCTTGACACTAAAACAAACCGCAATTTTAACTACCCATAGGTATGCAGTGACCATCTACAAGGGAAGGTAGACTCAGTATAATCCACGTTCGATCATTAGGGATAATAGTTGCAAAACTCGGTGCCCTCCGTCTGCAAAGACGTTTTAGGAGGAGAGTACTGAAGCACAGTGCTTCACTATGAGAATGACTGGGGCGCTGCAATTGCCCGTCCCAGTAGCGGTTGAGCGACGCAGGTCACTACTGAAGACATGAGTTAGAACTAATAATCGTACAATAACAAACATGTAGGTCAGTTGAATTGCGAGTGACTTCAGATTTATTTACGAGCATTGACAATTTGATATAATACAGGAAGATGTGAAGTCGATTTATCCTGTTGTTTAAGAAAACTCTGGGATCAACGATGTCCATTGGTTAGTTACCTCATAAATTTTATACGTGAAACTGTGTAATAAATACTAAAATGAATTAAATATTAAGTTATATATCGTTATTGTCCTTTTTCTTGACTAACAGTTGCCCCAATGTTTACCAACAAAAGACTAGTTCGACCTTTAAAATCGTCTACCGAGCTTCTTGTAGCAGTATCGGATCATTTGTAAAGCCAGTAAAGTTATGGACACTCAGTAACTCTGACATCTACCGACTGTACGCCTCGAAAAGCTTAATGGAGTATGAGCTTGAAGAACTAGAGGGCAGCGAGGGAAGTCATTGTAAAAAGCCTTACATGAAGAGTAACTTTGCGCACTAGATCACCTACACGCGTCGACTGAGATCCTGGTAGGCCTGCAGCAGGCCTTTGTTCGAGACATCCAAGGTTGAGATCTGCTCTTTCTGTGCAGCGATGACAGCATCTTTCTTGGCTTGGTCTTCAAGGAGTCTGAAAAATCAAGGCGTTATTTTTCAGCAGTAAGATAATTATGGAATTTCACTTATCATTATAATCGCAACTTCATCTACGAATATCTTAAATGGTCTACATCGTAACTGTTGCATTACTTTCACTTCCACCATGCATTACGATGTTAATTTATTGAGTCATGTACACCGTACAAGGGAGAGAATTAGGCGCTTCAAATACACAGGGGTTCCTCATAATATGGAGAGGCATCACACCTCTCAATTTATACAAGGCACAATATATTCTATCGCACATCTCTCAGGGATCGCTAGAACGAAACATAAGTCTAAATCCACACTATGAGGTTGGCACGTACTGCACTTAAGAACCGCCATCAGGAGTGAGCTGATAATTCCGTCCGTTACAGATATTTACAATATTCTGGACCGCCAGGTGATACCACTAGTATGACACACGTGAATGCATTTCGTACTTACTGTCGGACAAGCTCTTCAGTGGGCTCGGCATGGGCGAGGTGAGTCACAGGCGGCTGTTGATCTTCATCAAAAGAATTTCTCAACATGGCTACACTGAGATCTCCCCCTGAAGATCGAAATGGACTCGGGGCTAAAGAGGTCCGACCGTCCACAGGACGTGCACCTGGAGGTAACATGGGGGCAGGGGACGGAGGGGAGTTGGACGAGTTACACGACGAAAACGAGGACTTGTTTGATGATGAAGGATTTTTGGGGTCTTGTTGCTCCTTCACTTCGTTCTCCAGATTCTCGAGCATTTTTTTCATGTTCATGATTTCATTTTCGTACTGAAAATGGAGAGCGTAAAATTTGAAGAACAGACATTAAATTAAAACGGTTTTTATTCCCTTATATTACAGATGATAGACAAATTTATTCTGAAACAAAATCATGATACAAAAATTGAAAATACGTAACAACCAAATATAGTCAGAACAAGCAATGAAAGTTAGTCAAGAAACTTACAGCAAAAATAGAGTACAGAGAACGATACATTCATGCTACGCGAGTGGTAAAAAAAATCCACAACATTTCATATCGTTATCAGTAACTCGTGCAGTGACATTTATAATTTGAAAAACATTCATAAATGAATTAATATTTCATGAACTATGTTTTCACATACAGAATGTATACCGTAACAATTGGAATTAAGACATAGAACTCACGTCCTCGAGAGTTTTGTTATCAGAGCCTCTCGTGACGCTGACTCTGTTAAGAGGAGTAGGTCCCATGGCGTTGTGCCTGATGCGATGCTGTGGCAGACCCGTCACCAGCTGCCTCTCATCACCAGAAGTATCGTCACTCGTGCTGTCGTAATTGTTGGCCGCCTTCAACCGCTGTCGAGCAGAACCAAATTCCGCAGATTGACGTCGAGTGCTTTTGTGAGCAGACCGTCTTGGCTGAGAGTAAGATGACGTTGATAGAAGGTCTGAAGTAGAATGATGATGATCCATATGAGGGTTTTTGCTGTTCTCTGTTTTAGATAAGTTATTTATTGACGAGTGAAGGTTGGTTGTTGCGGACTGCAGCTGTTGCCAAGCTGGAGTGGGCAAACAACGGGGATTGGTTCTCGGAGCAGAGGATTTATAACTATTATGGGCGTGTATTCTGTGGGCAGGCTGGGTGTGGGACACCGTGTAACCGTTAGAATTTGGGTTATAATTGAGCCTCGAGTTAATCTCCAAGGTGGACTGCGGTGGGGTGGAGGTTGTGGAGACCAAAGACGACGTGTCGTCGCTGCCTGACAGCGTGACTCTATTACACACGAGATCCTCGACGCTTTGAGCAGAACTGAGGGATGAGCTACACTGGTGACCGTTATAACCAACGCGGGCAGAGGTCGGTGACGAGGAATAACTTGCAGCGTGGCTGGATTGACTATGGCTGAGAGGGTACGCCCGACCACTGTGCGGTAGAACAGAACCATTCACAAGGAAATGATGATGCAGGTTCTGCTTTGGATGGATTTTGTTATTACTTCGAGGAGAACTGGTGGCCAATGAGTCCATCTGATATGTTGGATTGTTAAACGCTAACGCCACTTGCGCCGTAGGTTGCTTAACTTGCGTTATTTGCGGCATTTGGGCGATTGATATGGGCTCATTCAAGTACCGATTGCTTTGATAATTAGTATGATTGGACGTGGAGGATTTATGATGAATATGGTTCCCATTTAAACGGTTATTATTGTTAGGGCTACCATTATAGGCATTATTATTATTATTAGCGACGTCAGTGATAGTAGGATCAACAGGGCTTGACGATTGACTATATGCGAAGCTCTGGTAGCCGGAGGAAACAACGTTGGATAATTGTGATATTGACGTTTGAGAGCCTTTCATGTTAGAATCTGATTGGTCACAGTCGTGACTAGAATTGAGAGAATCATTCGTTTGCAGTTGGTTCGTTTGTTGCTGGTTTTGATTCGAGTTGCTCATTTGAGGAAATGGAGAAGAATTATATAAAGATCCGTTCATGCCATTGTTAGTACTGCTGTACAGACCCGTGTGATTGTGGAAGTGTCGATGATGATTACGATGGCCTTGCTGGAACGAAGCAGCACTGGGAGAGTCTGGTGGAATATGACTCTGACTATAACTGTGACCAATGGCATGCCCTACTTTAGGCATTGTGTTATCATTATCTGAAGTTAAGGCAGAATAGTGAACATAGTCATCATCAGTGTGAAGATCCATGGCTGGAGTGCGACCTGAACCCACAAGGTACGAGCTGCGAGGAAGGGTAGACGATCGAGAAGTGGCCGAGGCTTCTTTTTGCGAACTGAAGTTCGCTTTGGGCGAAACCATCTCTTTTCGACGGCCAGGTCGGTCAGTCATGTCTGAGTTAGTAATCTGCGCCTTTGCGTCGCGTTCCAACCCATCCACGAGACATGAGCTTTCCGAGTGTTTACTGCTGAAAGACCCTGAAGTTGGATCATTGTAGCTGAATACATTGTCTTTGATTCCATGAAGTTGGTTGAGTTTGTCTTCTCTTTTTTGACGGTCAACAAGAGAAGCGGTGGCAAAATTGGACGCACTGCCTGACCCCTCATCAGATGCCAAAGTCTGAACCAGATCATTGTTAGGGTTATCCTTAGATCGATTGAGGTCGTCTATGAGCCTCTTCAGAGTGTCCCTGTGCCGAATTTCATCCTTCGTCTCAGGCTTCATGTTCGGCAAGCATTCTCCAAGAAGCGTCTGCAACACAGACAGCTGTATTCCTGGGTCGATGTTTCCGCGGTATCCATGAATTCGGTTATCGGTGTCTCGTTCTGAAGATATTTTCTTCAAGAACTCTTTCATTTCGGACTGTTCCTTCTCGATGAAATCGTTCATGAACTCCATGAATTCTTCCTTCCCTTGAAACTTGGTGAAGTTGGCCAAAGTCTGGAGTGTTTTTGCAATCAGAGTCAAGTTTCTCATGACTTTTTCATTTGGAAGCTCATGAGTCAACCGAAACAGAATGGGATTAAGGATAGCAGGACACAGGAATCTCAGGAAAATGGACGCCGATATAAGTTTGTCCCCAAGAGCTTCTTTGGATAACTTTGCGAGTCCATTTCTAAAAAGCCTAAAGCACTCGCGCAGTTCCAATGGGAAGTACAAAGGACTTTGAATGATGCGATTCCATGTCATTTTCACGTGAGAGATCAGATTCTTGCGGTTCTTCGGAATCAAAGCTTCATTGCTCACCTTTTTCGGGTCCACCTGAAGGAATCAGAGAGCTCAATCATACCATAAAACTATCACTAAGTAATGACTAAAAAATAGCATAACCCACCAAGGCTTATCCGAAAAGAAATGAGACTCCTAGAAAGATTTATATATTTACGCAAATATCTAAGCCTTTCTAGGTGTCCTCAGGAGAAACTATTGACCAAAAAAGGCAAGATCTGACTGGATATGTTTCAATGGTTAGTAGAAATGATAAGCCTAGCTTTCAACCTCCATTTCCTCCCTACCCTTCTCTCCAATGAAGGTGAGGGAGTGTCATGATAAAATATTACTAGGTGAATCTACTGAAACCTGAGTTCACTGATTAGTGAGGTAGAAATAAAGTAATAAAGAGAGAAACAAATTCAGGGACAAGTATCAAAAAAATCGAAGCGAAAAAAGAATTAAATTTGCAAAGCCAACGATTTTCATAATAACAACATCCATACAGAGAGGTAGAGCTTATGGCTGAACTTGGTTTCGAAGGTATACAGTTTAATGGATAAAACTGATTACAGTTTGTCTAACAACCAGGCAATCCAAGAATAAATGATGTTCCCGGGAGAGAATGGGCCCCACCAGATATAACCTGATGAATGATGTCCACTCAAGCATCCGAAAAGAGCAATTACTGATCCTCGCAGTAAACATCAGGATTGCGCATGGACTTTCAAGACGTCCAAGTAAGTTTGTTCCAGAGCATACCAGAAGTACAAGGATGTCGTGTAAAGAAATGAATATTATGTGTGAGCAAGTTAGTTTGATACAAGAATTGAAAGTTAACCTGAGTTTCATACTACCGTTCACCATTCTATTTTTGTACGCTTGATATTATATCGCAATATTTGAAGGGTATGACCTTGGTTAATAGTTTGCAACATTTGATGGTTTAGATATAATTAGTTGAAACATCTAATTTGAATGTGTGTTTCCTACATAGCGTTTCTCAATCTTTGATGGCCCATGCCCCCCCATCGAGTGGAAGGGGCCCCCTGATGGAAAGCCTGTGGCCTCCTTGGGGACCACGGGCCCTCGGTTGAGAAACTCTGTTCTAAGAGAACACAAGAATACACGAACGAAAAACAATGACTCATTCGCCTGAAGTTCTTTAGTTTGAGAAAAATTCTTTCAACATAATACACGGAGTCTATATGATCCGCAACGGATTTTAGAAATTGAAAATCCTCTAGAAAAGCTCAAGCAAAGGATACTGGATATCAGAAAGTTTTGACTGACCTCGCAGTCATGTTCAGACGTGATGATTTTGGTGATGGCGGGCTCCAGGGCTTCACGCAGGTAGTTCTCCCCTACCAGCTTCATGAATGCCTCCATGGCTTTAGTACCCACGCTGTTGCCACGGAAGATGAGGTGGGAGTCATCTGAAGGAAAAAATATTCGTGAAAATACAAATATAACTTCTCAAAAATATAATGTACACTTGAAAGAGAGTAGGCAATAAAGTATAACCCAATCAATGCCTAAATAGAATCAGGTAAACTAGAATAGAGGCTGTGACTTTATATTGTACCAATACATTCGAATAAAGAATGTCGTTCTCTGAGTTTGGAAAATACAGTGGAATCCAATTTCAACCAAAAAAAGGAAAAGTTCCCAAAGCAAGGCATAAAGGAAGTACATTACCAACAGCATAAGACACTCAAGAGCAGTAAGCTCATAGGAACGAAGAAAAATACCAAAGCAGACTGCTGACACCAAGAATTAAGCACATAATATTGACCGTGAATTTACAAGGAACTTTCATGACAAAATTCAGGTCTTTCGGCGAAGGTGACACACCTGACTTTACAAGACGAAATGTCAAAACAAGGTGCATTACTTAAGGAGAGTTTTATCATTTACCTCATTTCATGTGTGAACACAAACCCTGATTTATACAGCTTCGCTTTATATAGGAGGCACGGGGAATTAATGTTCCCCGCTCTGAACCTTGCTTTCCCTTGGTGGATGTCAACTCACATCAGCATCAGATAACTCGGAAGAAAATAAAAGTATAACAAAAATGCACTATTCTTAATTTCTACGAGAATGGTTTAATAATAAACACCTAGTTACACTTAGTTTATCTTGAGGTAAATAGGTTTACAACTACTGTACTGCTGACTTACTATCAGCTGTAGCGCTTCAGTATATTGGCAAAAATCATAAATCAGTTTTTAACACACGATTGTTAGTCTTAAGATCTAAGTGTACAACATTTGCTTTTTAAATTATTTATTAGAGCTCAACATCTTTCATTGGAACGAGCGGGCAAATTAAATTTCAAAACCCTGATACACAGCATGACGTGTACTGGGATACAATTAACTAACAGTGTACAGTATGTGCAGAGAATGATCTGACTTGTCTTCGGCAGCCCCTGATGAAGGAAGAGTGCCATGGCTCATCATTGTTATTTTCTATTTACAGAAAATCAGACTCACCGTTCTTGGCGATCTCCTCCAGGACGATGTCAGATATGAGAGTGGTTGCGAGCTGGCTGTGCTGGGTGAGGTGCACCAGTGTCGTAGCCACGTCCGCCTTGGTCGTCACACTCACCACTGGCTCTAGTAGCGAGCAGATGCCCGAGTAGTTGCAGAGCAGGAACTGCCGAGCAACGCAACTTTGTGAATTGTAATAAGTAAGAGGAATGCGCCAGTTGATAAGCTTTAACACATACACGATTACAATACATAACTAATACTGAAGAGACACACACATGGCTAGTGCGAAATAACTATAACCATACACATCTAATTCATATAAACCATACGGTCATAATTACAGAAAACTTACCATCATGCGTTCTTGAAATCATTCTAATTCTCTCTACGACTTAACATGAACACGGCATATACAGCAGCGGTATCAGATCCAGCGCTAGCAGTTGACGGATTCCTAGCACGATGTCTCCTGAAACCGATACAACGTAGATAACTTAATCACCTCGTGGAAATCTCGGTACATGTCGATGGGTAAGATATTGACGGTCTGGTAGGAACACTTGATCCTGATGGAGGGAGTGAAGTTCTTGTTGAAACTTTTGGACGAGGCAGCGGACAAGGGTACGACTGGGTACCATTTCTCAATGACGTTTCGTCCCGTCACTGAACTGACGGGAATCTGGACTTTGCCCACGTCTCTAGCAATCTGGAACAAGTAAATGAATTTGAAGTCCTTTAGTATGGTTTTCGTTAACTTTAACATAAACTGAAATGTTTTAATGTATACTAAAACGTTTACAAAATACCTTGGCTTGTATGTAAAACATTTCAATTGGCAAACACAGAGATGCAAAATATGGGTTGATATTTTTAACTCTGATTATCGGTAAAATGTGTTTCAATTTGATCAAAGTTCGTATGTACGGAAAAGTTTCCGTTAACTCAACGGAGTCACAAGATAAAAACAAGTATTTTTAAGCACAAATGCTCAGTGAAGGTATGGGGAATGGTTTATTATTCCTACTTTTCAAAAATAATCCAGACCATGCTGGTACGTGAAATACGAAACAGTGCTTCAAGGCTTTTATAGAATAACTTTCCACTATAATAATGAAAAATTGAAAACAGATTAACAGAACACAATATTACAATGCTGCACTGCCGTGTGAAGAAGTTGTAACTCAGTGTGCAGATTATTACCGATGAAATTATTCGCATCATTAGCAGGCGATACAAAGACGTATAATTGCAGTGCAAAAATCTTTATAAAATGAATTAGAAACTTCAGTGAGTTACACAAGCATTGGTACTGATTTGAATCTTTACGATCTGGAAGTCTTTTCAATAATTACGCAGGGCGTTAAATGTCGGTCTAACCAAAATGGGCACAAATTACTGTGATGTACGCAACCCTGATGAGCGACAGTGTAGTTCATTAGATCGCATCAAATATGTCATACTTCGGAGATTGCGGACGATTGCCAGTAAATGAGGTACACACAATTTTAACAGCTGGTGAGCTTCAAAAGCTATTCATTTTTATAAATTGCAGACAACCAAGCACCACGCACTAGTAATAGAAAGTAGCATTTACTTGATCTGATCGCACTTAGTTGTGGAAGTAGACAAGATTGTATCTAAGAATTATGAGACAAGCACCAATACACATTTTCCCTATAGATTAGTGACCAATTTATTAGCATTCCGAAAAAACATCTTTGGCCTCTTTTTTAATCATTTGCCACAAAAAATTACCGAATTACTAACGGAGAATTACTAACGCTCGTTATTACTTAGTTGTAATATTTTTGGTTATTTATATTTACATATACTTGCTTTCTTCTTCGCTAAAGAAGGAAAGTATACTCCAATTTTGAAGTAGATGAAAGGGATACTGAATCTCGTACAACCAGTACTTTCATTTTCCATCGAGACCTTCAAACCTAACAAGTGAGAAGAAATTAAGGGTGTTGCAGCAGCCCAGCGCTATTGAAGTGATCGGTTATCATAAAAAGTAGAGTTTCGTCAAGCTGGCTAAGGACATCGGATGGAAAGGGACTGGAACCTGGCGATTCTTATCGACATAAAACTTTTTCTTGTAACTACAGGAAAAAACACAACCCTCAGTCCTGCTCCGAGAAAAATAATCGTACTCTGCAGCAATAGATTAGCAGGATCTCTTGTCTCATACCGAGCCACTGTACTCGAGCGTGTGCGTCAAGGCCTCGGCTCTACTCCGCCGGTCACCCACTAATACGAACATTATTTTCCTCTTGTTTACGGGAAAGTCAACACTATACACCATGCAACAGAATAGAAAGTAAATATTGGTCTACATGATAGGAAACTTACCACTTTGCGACGCTTGGTGACCTCCCTCCAGAGGATGATGGTGGCCGTGTGCACGGTGGGCAGACACTTGAACTCGAACTGCTCCCCCCAGAAACAAAGCTCACCCTTCGTTTTGGCTGACGTCCGGCCGTAGATATCATCATCCAGCCGCAGCTCACAGAAGTACCTACACGAACAAGATATTACTTTCGTATTATTCGACCATACACCATTTGAGAGACTACTGTTGGAAGGAACATTACCCTCCTTAAACTTATTATACATGTATACGAGTACTCATAAGTACCATATAGTAAAAAACAGAGCATAATATTTTACTGTTTTCATTTTTTTTAGTGTAACACTTCAGTAATGATCATGTTTTTTAATTTTTGCTACTTATCATGAATAAGGGAATCAATGAATAATTTATAATTGCCTCTCCATACAACGTCTAATTCACCAATTTATAAATGAACATTAAAATCTATGTTTTTACACTTAAACACTGACTCCAGCGCGACTAAATTTCTCATTTTCAACTTGATTTTGGCTAATTCTATAAGTAAAATAGGGAGAGCAATGAGCTGATTTCAAACAAATATTCATGCAACAGAAAGTAAACCTTGAAAGAGACTTTTAAAAAGACGATTTTTATCGATTTGAATCATGATCACATTTCTGAAGAGTTATCATCAACGAAGGAAATTGAAGGTACTTGTAAGCAAATTGAGTTTTTTCTTAATACATGCAAGAATCCTCATAGTTAATGTAGGCCACATTTAAGAAGATTAAAGACATGATCAACTGCAATGATCCTAAGCCACTGACAACTGCACTCCAATGTACAGGGATGATTTCAAGCCATGAACAATGTACTTTAAAAACATTCTCCTTAGTGCTAGCGCCGGAAACTTCCGAGCTGAACCTACTGTTTCTTAGGGGGGATGCCTTTCGCCTCGACGACGGTGATGTTGATTGAGTTGTGTACCCGGCTTTTGCTATCAGCGTATGGGTTGATCGCTCTGCGCAGTGACTCCACCCACTTGTCGCGCTCCAGTTCAGACCGGCAGCTGTAGTAGCGTGTGCCATTCGGAGCTTTGATCTGCACAAACAAAGTAATATATTACATCATTGACCTCTTCATTTTGACTATTTGAATTTTTCTACTTTATTGTTAATAAAGCTTAACTGATGCGGCCAATACACAGACTCAGCTTTTTGTGCGAGCATATGGAAGAAATGGAACCTAAATAATGAGACGAAGTAAAATGGAAGAGACAAATGGAAGAGCCAAGAAAATAATAAGAATATACACATAAGACTGGCTTGTAACAAGTGGCTGTCAGTGTGGTTGAAATTGCCCTGGGAGGCAAATTCTACGAGAGTACCGAAGACGTCAAAGAAACAAACTGCACAATGAGTCTCCTAGACAGGAAGACGAAGACATGAACGATTTGTTTACTGATAATAGTTTAATTAGATTGTACATTAGAGATGAAAAGTGTAGACAGTCATTAACATCCTTTGCATAAACTGTTTTCTAGAATTCAAAACTTAAAGTACCAAAATAACATTACGTCGAAAATCGATAAAAATTCAACAACGTTCCATTGATCACAAGCAATGAATGTTAAGGGGACTAGCTGGAGACAGTGGAAATCGGCACAGATCGAAAACGAGAGCTTACCTGGAAACAATACTTCTGACCAAGAACGCTGTCATGCAGCGGCCTGATTATAGCCTCTCCTGTAAATGAAGAAAATTGTCTTACTTAAATTACGTACCGGAGATTTAGAGATCTATAGACCTGTTTGATATTAACAAATGAGAAATGGAAATACTACTAAAACAAATGTCACAAACTAGCGTAATGGTGTTATCGAATCTGACGAGGTAAATGCCACTATATCAAAATCTATGCCATAATAGTCAAGTTTAAAAAGACAACAATCGTCACCCTAGCTGGACTACAGCGCCTATGCCTATAATGATCAAGTACTATACATACAGTGAGATACTTTACTTAAATGTCAGACTTATTATCATGAATACTATGCATGAAATTAGAGTGGTTTGACAAAACAGAGCACTAGCAAGCATAACAACACACTGCAACACGCTTCTCACCGGCAGCGAGGTCGAGGGTACTCATCATTTGATGGTCACGGGATGACAACAAGCTCTCGTGTGACTGTGAGCTTCTGAGTCTAGTGGGCGCCCCACCGCAGTTGGTGTCAGGCCCAGTTGTACCATTAACGAGGCCGGTACCATGCAGGTTGGTACTGGACAGGTGGTGGGATGGTTGCTGGTAGGTAGGGTAATCTGAGCGGTTGCTGGTTTCGTTGTTGGGGTTGGACTCAAGATTTTGGTTTGATGAGAGAGGTCCTTCAGTTGCGCCTCTCTTGCTGCGCTCTAGTTTTGTTACCGATTTCGTGCGTTTCAACGGTAAGTTCTTGATCGAGCGCTTGCTGAAGAAATTCTGAAATAATGGAAGAAATTGAGTTTTCAGTAGAGGCACCACAATGATGAAACTAATAACAGGGAAATAAGATTTCCAATAAAACGAGTAACAGGAAAAAACATTACACCTAAGTTAGATTAAACATTTGAATAATAAAGAAATAGCATGAAGGAGAAACAATGAAAAATCTATGTCAAACAGAGAAGAGACAATAAAAAATATCCATGAAATACCGAAGCTTAAAAAACGAGCAGGTAATGACAGCCCACTCATATGTGAACAAAAGAGGAAGCAGATGAAAAATTATTTACAAATTTAAAAGAACAATACCATCAGCTCACAGTAGACCTTGATAAACACAACACAATTGCATCTCTTTCATACTCAGTGCACTTGAGTCGTGAGCAATGCTAAGTATTTTTTGTAACAATTACGATATTATAGATACGAAATAAGCTACCGTTATTAAAAGTACATTTTAGATAACAGACATTCCTAAAGAGTGCATCGGCTGCGTCATTGGTCTTCAACTTTAGATTATTCGATCGTTTTATACCTTAGAGTGGCCAAAGTCAATCCAATAAAAGCATTAAATCATATTCGTATAAGTTAATTTTCTACATACTAAGAATTGGGGCACAGTTTTAAGAAAACAAAATGAAGAGTGACAAGTATACTCCTGCAAATTACCGAGCTAAAAAGTAACATGATGACCTCAACATACTGTAAGATCACTAGTTCACAATCAGGTACGAGTTGAATAATGGTTTTCTATCCCCACGAAGATATTGATTAAAAATTGTACTTTTCCACAACAGTGACAGGCTAAAATTTAACTGTGAATACAAGTGCTCACATACAGGAAGTGTAGTTGCATGTTCGACATAATTTAATACTGATGACTGACAATGAACAGAGTTTCTTAGTAAACTGTCAAACCAACAAGGCTGCATGGATAAGTGAGATAGTGAATAAATGTCTCATGCTTTTTCAATGTATATAATTTCGAGGTAAAGTAACGCCTGAGTGAGCACGAAAGCACGCACATACGTGTACGTGTATAAATGTATAAATGATAAACTTCCTGATAAACTTCAATCAACATATTTTCTTCGAAAATATTAAAAAAAATGACGAGTAAAGCACCAAAAAATCGATAACATTTTTAGAATTTATACTTCAGACCTACATGTCACTAGTTTTTGTGTAAAAAAATGAACGTATCTTGAACGTATTCAAGGAATCTACAAAAACGTGCAGCAAAAGGAATGTTTAAGCAACGTTTTTCAGACTTAAATATCCGATCATTCTCATGGCAAGAGGAATTTGCGCGAGCTACCAGTAAATCTGGACGACGCGCCCGGATGGAGGGAGAAAACAAGAGAACACAGGAGGTCGAGTTTGAGGCCTCAGGCAGCGCCGGATGTCTCGAGCGGATTGTTCGGAGACATTGCAAGCGAGGCAAGTACATGTACTATATGCTCTATATACGATGGCTATCATACTCTTTCTGCTCCAAAACAAGACGCACGTGCTCATTAAATTATGTTTCCCAGCACAAGTGGGGCATCTGATATTAAGGAATCGTGTGGGAATGCAATTGAGCTATTATACTTCGATGGAGTATTTCTTAAATCTATAATCCTTTTGTTTGAATTCCGATTTCAATACCTTCAACTATTATACTTCATGCCTCTTCCCTTAATTAGAAATCACTTAACGTAGAAGATTCAAAATAGTACATTTATCTTTATTTATATGAAGGACTGAATTTCGGTTATGTTTCTTTCGGAAGTGTAATAAATATTTATCAGAATGATAACGAGTTTCTTTTTCCTTCGGGTGGCTCGCACACACACTCGTGAAAAAGATGTCACTTTCACTGTGAACTGAAAGAATTACATTTATTGCGGTAGAAAAGCACAGGAATGGCGCCACGCCTTAACCCTTCCATGCAATCTCGCTTGAGCACATCTGTATCATCGCCAAACTCGATTCAATTTTGTATTATTATTACGATCGAGCGCAAGCACCATCGACACAAAAAAAACGATGTTGCGTAAGGTTATTCCAGGAAAAGAAACGATAATAATTGAAGTTTGGGTCGCAAGACCTCTAGAGAACTCGGAGATTTTATCCGACGCAGCGTTGCACGGTATCCTAGATACTAGTCCTCGGCACCACTGATTACACTTTGTCTCGAGACGTTCACATTCAACGATCGAAGGGATCGAGTCTATATGTATGTATACAAATTTCAATGGTTCAGTTGCACTGCATCGCATGAACGAAAAAAATTATAACCATGACGTACAGAAACGAGAGATGTGAAATTTTACCTTTAATTTGAAAAATGAAATAAGCACAAAAACGAAACTGAAAATGAAAAACTTTATTATCGGCGGGATATGAGTCGGCACACTAATATGTACTTCATACAGTCAAAACTTCAAAATGTGCCGATTAGTACGTGGTAACTTCTCCAAGTTCCTGTGCGACTGACATCTTGGTAGATAATAAAATCATACATACGAATTTTTTCAATTATGCTCGCATGTAAAATACTTTAGTTAAAAAAATATATTTTTTGAAATTTCAGTTCAATTCCGAAGTTGAACTTTCCAACATTTAAGATCATATTTACCCTAAGCCTCTAAGAAACTGTTATACTGACATATACTTTTCTTTGTACTAATTTTACCCCGATTGTATCTGCAGGTAATTTTTCCTTTTTAGTAACAGGTTACTGGTAATTATCTGAAATAACATTTTTAAATCACGATCTTCTATTTCCACTTCTTTTTGAAAGGATCGTTATTCTCTCATCGATTGAACAAAAACAATAAAGCAAACAAGTTCATTACTAAAGATTCGTACGACAAAGACTAAATTGAAGGGTGGAGGTTGTATAGTGCACAAGAAAATGCGAGAAAGACGTAAGAACGCACCACAAAGACTACGAGACGACACCTGCTGCACACAGGGCTATTATCGAACATCCTGTAGCACGGATACACAACATGACGTTGTGTCCTGGGCGATGCCGTCGAGCTAAAATTCTGAATAACATAGTACACCCGTCTGTTAAATAATTTAAGTGTTTTTAATGAATTTTTTTCTTTCACTTGCCAGTCGACGTCGCCTTTCCGAAGGAGTTTCCATATTGAATGAGAAGGCGAATACCGAAAAATCACGTATTTTATAGTTATCTGGCTTCGTTGGTATTCACAATACAATGTTTAAATACATGTACACCCGTTCCATCAAGTCAACACTTAGCCGAAGATGAACACTTTTTTGTAATTAGTTGTTTGAAATTACTCCTTCCTAATTCAGAAGTGAATGTGACAGGTAATATGTTTACGAATAAATAAATAAATAAATATACAACTTTTATCATGGCTACGAAAAAAGTTCGTATAAATTCAGTATAATATAATTTTTCCTTTGGAGTTCAACTGCCTTTTTCTACATATTGTAAATTGCAGATTGAAGTAAATGTATGAATTTAAGAGACCTCTCATATTGCGCTGAATAAATGAAGTTCCCATTTACTTATGAAGAGAATACTGCGAGTGGCACAAATATTATCAATCAGTCCATATCTGTTGATACGCGAAAGTTCAAGGAACCCCACAATAAAAACCGTTGCATAAAACTATATTTATTTATGTGTTCGGAGTTACTCACTATGTAACTGATAGGAGAAAATTCGCCTTTTTAAATTTAAGATCGTGAAAACTTTATTTTTGTACAGATATTTGCGTATCAAAGCTACAATTTTTGAAAACATTACATTTTTATATTTTCAGTACGTGTTTTTTAATCATTATATTGTGGATACTAAAAACGCCAGATTACTATTAAACGCGTGAATTTCTCGTCATTAGCCTTCTTTCCCTTCAATTTGAAAACTCGTTCAAAAAGGCGGCGTCAACTGGCAAATGAAAGAAAGAGAAGACAAAGAAGATTAAAGACGATGTGTATCTCAACAACAGCAAGACGCAGTAAATTCATTAAAATACACATCAATTATTTTTTCGTGCGGAGCTACTAGTTCAACCATGAAAAGGAAAAATTACCTCACTTTAATTCATTCGTTTTTGGATATCATGCAGAACAACTAATAACTATACAGAACTCGTAGAAATTTGAATTTACCTTCACTTACAGTGCATCTTTCATGGAAGACAAATGAAATCCAATGATAAACATAAGCGAAAGAAAAAGGATAGGAAAGTTCGAATGCTGAAAAATACAGTTAAAATTGATCTAAATTAAAAAATCCATACAAGATAATAGATCAATATCTATTTGTATAACCGCAAGGATTCGTAAGACAGCACTATTGTCGGACCAGGTCAACGTATAAAACTAATAACTAATACGTATACCAGTCCGCTTGGAATCCAATTTATAATTTTCATCTCTAACTGTGATCTCTACCGCTGGTCGAAATGTCAGATTAGAAGCTTGCAACAGTTCTCATCGCCATAATCTGAGATCGAAGGATTTTTTGAAATTCGTATATTTGTGATGCACAAACTTATTCTTGTTCAGTAGTTAAATACAGTGAAATACATAGTCAAACAAAACTAGTATCAATTACTGAAAAAGTTTGTATGATAAGTTCTTTGGTACATGAATATGCATTACCCAAACCAATTGATTATAAGTCACAATGAAATCAACGATTACATTAAGGACAATAAATGCTAAAAACCTATCAAGATCTGTCGACATAGGAACAATGAATTATTATCGTAAAATACGATACAAACTCGTGTCATAATTATCGCACATTCGTCATCGTAATAATCTCATAATGAAGCATACAATTATAACACAGAATCATTACCATATTATCACATAAACAGGTCGTGACTGATAAGTCTTGGTACAAACTCTTTTATTTTTCTCTATACACTCGACAAAGGTTTAACAAATGTAGAACCGCAGCTTTTGTGATTGTGGTGGTAATAAACAAAATAATTCAATGCACAATGCATACGTTAAAAACTTTTAAATAATTCCATTGAATAATTGTCACATGAACACGTTTTCGTTTGAATCACTTCTGAAACAAACATTTCCGTGTTACTATGAAATATACATAATGGACACTCCACAAGTCAACCACATAATTTTTATAACTATCACCTGTGAAATAAGTAATCGGATTTCACAATATCTCCCACTGTTGACGATAACTTTAATATGGTGCCCTCAGAATTCTTCAATATTGAATTATCTGTCTATGTAGCAGCCACGGATGGTTAGCCACTGAGGGGCTGTACCACACCCCGACTCCAGGTCTTTCATATAACCTCACTACTCTCCAAGTCTGAACATAAAATAAAATGAGTCCCATTCCATGGCCCTGATTCACCGATGATCAAAGAGCAAAAGCTGATTTCTTCAAATTTAAAGTTCAAGTTAAGACCCGTTTAAATTAGTGACTGCCGCCGAGTTGTAAATAAGACATACAAGCAGAAAATATCTTGCAATACACATGACTATGGTGCGCTGTAACTTTTCGGCATTGACACTGATATTTTGAGATTTACACATGGTTTTAACCCTGGAACTAGGGATCTATACACAAGTTCATGGTCCCACACAGACAACAGGGGCTAAGAATATTCTAATTCTAACTACAAAAATTTATGCCTTGTCCTGAGCCAGGCTGCACTAATCTATACAGAGTCCAAACCAAGATTCCGCAAATGAATGATTCCAATCCAATATCCACGGGTCCATACATGACCTCAACTCAGACATTGGGTGGTTAATAAATGGTCGCAACCAAATCTTCACGGGCCCGTACGTGATCGAAACCGTAACTCTTTAGGTCTAGAACTGTCTCTGAGTCTGACTTTGCAACCCCGCCGCCTGCTTTGGTTCTAGTGATCCGCCATGACAGTAAAGTACTCTCCTCTCAGACTACTCGAAAAAAAAAACAACAGGAAGCGTGAGACTGAGCAACGGATACGATGCTCGCCCCGTGTGACATTCCATGCAGTGCACAACTGAAGCCACAATTGTTTTCAGCGTTAACAAGAAAAAGCTTGAAAATTTGAAAGCAATATCAAGGTAATTTAGAAGAAATCATATGCAAGAAAAACTATTGTTAAGGCAACAGAAATTATTCGTATCTGCCAAAGCGAACGATAAGTAGCACATGGCAAACATAAGAAAGGTTTAATATTAAAAAATGAACGTAAAGCCTACAAGTAGTAATACCTTCGGTTCAGAAATACGCTTGTATTGGTAGAGAGAACTTCTCTAGATCAAAACTGGGCGTCAACTTCAAAGAGATTGAGTAGTCCCATTTCTCTTTAGTGCAATTTACAATGTTTGAATCGATTAAAAAAACGTAACTTCACCTTCTACAAGAAACTGGGCGACCAAACTCGCGAAATGAAGAAGTCTTCCTCGTAGAAAAATAGATCGCTTTCGAAAAATGACTTCGAAGATCCGGAGCAGCTCTCCCTCGAGGCCGGTGATCAGGTCAAAACACTTGTGCAACTGGTCCAATGAAGGGAAAAACTGAGATTGCATTTAATGGGTTTATTAATTAAACCACATCCAGATTAGATAACGAATGCAGTGTTTTTATTATTCTGTTGATACCCTACGGCGCTCGAACAATTGGAACACGTTACAAGCAATGACAATTCTTGAAGAAAATAGCTAAGGCAATTAATAACAAAAAGGCGATGAAGCAAAATAAAAATGAACACCTCCAGATACGTACACAGCTAAATTTCAGTGCTAGATTAACGTGAGCTAAGGAGTATTTATACCGATTTCTGTGTTATATACAGTAATTGACAGAAATAACGGATACCCATACAAAAATTTAGATTAGATGCAATATATTGCGTCAAGTTTTGTTGAAATAAACCCAACAGTTATAACGTGTTTCAAGTGTGTTAATTTTTTGTATCGACTGATGCTTGGAATTCATCACTTCATAATAACAGAGTAAACAGTAGTCTTTGTTATATCGACCACAACTCACGCAATATGAAAAGTAAACCTTTAATGTGATGGAATATCAGATGGAAACGAACAACTTGAGTTTCAGTTTTGCATCCTGACGCACGGGCGTTTAAACGCAGAGACCCGCAAGCAGCAGGTCCAGAGACTCAGCCCGCAGCTGCGGAAGCGGAAATCCACCTCAAAAAACAGGGACGACGAAACGCAGTTCGACGGAGCACGTTCGGAGTGCGCAAAAACTGAGAAAGTCGTGATTCGAATCAGCAATCCCACAATAGAAGTATAGAGAAAGGCTTCATCCAGATAGTTACCACAAACACCAAAAATGTTTTGTTAATTTTTGTATACAACTTACACGTGCGATTTTGAGTTGCACAACGAAGCCGGAGGTAAAGGTTCTCAAACTTTATTCACTGATACCGCAGCAAGAAATATCAAGAGCCGTCACAAAAATCATGAAGTAACACATCAGCGTTAGATGAGCTGAATTATCAGAGACAGCCAACTTGAACACACCTCGTTTGCAAGTGTGAAGAGCACAAAGCCTACTTCATGTCTGACAGTGCACCACTGTTTAAACACGTGCTCAACACCCGACAGTACAGAACTCCTCGCCTACGTACTTCTTATCACCTGTGATAACGGTGACGATAAGATAAGTTACAGAGATGATTCATGCCAATTCTAGAAAGTTTTACACAGACTGATCTTCCTAGTTCGCAGGTTGCATTTTACTGCACACATGATGAATCATTGACCCCGCTAAGTTTCTCCATGGGCGGGCTTACTTCTGTTCGAGGTATGTAATTTAGCTACTGATAAGAAATAATGAAATGACCGTACTCTTCCGAAGAAGACAATAATTGCCCTACCTTAACAGGCGACTCTTGTACAGGTGGGTGTGCTCGTCGAATTTAAAATGAAAAAAATATATGACATTGGGTGAATAGACGTCAGAACTTGGAGCACCACACGTTACTGAAAAAATGTCAATCCAAAGCTCAAGCGAAAACGACTCGTCCGCACGAGTCATGTGGTATCTATACTCCTATGAAAATTGTATTATTTGTAATTATATATTTACTGAAAACACTACTATATAATCATTATTACAATTATTAGTTTTCCAAAATATAACTATCGCTTCAGCTCAATAAAAGCAATCACTGCAGTGAAAATCAAAAATTTATATATTTATTTTAAGAGGTATCACAAGGGTGCAAACTTGCAGTATTTCGGCGGGCACAGCCCGCTACAGTCAGCACAACCCATTACAGTAGGTATAACCCGCTAGTTAGCACAGCCTCCTACAGTCGGCTGGAAGAAGCAGCATGAGCAACTCGACGCGGTGAAAACACAGTCAAGTTAAGCATAATAGGGGCAAAGTGGGGGTTGGTATGACCCACAGTATGACGTGTTTATTTTTCAAATAGTGACGTCATCTTGCAGGCTGCTGATTGGTCAATTTGAAAGGCGGAGCGCCAGATGAAGGCTTGCCGATGAATGACAAAAAAAAGTTAGCGATGTTGAACACGAATCTGCGTTCCAGAGAAGACTAATATTCGTACCAATGCTCCTCACCATTGGGCTACGCCACCTCATACTCTAATTAGTGGTTCAAACAGTCATTAATTAAATAATGATTTTTCGTATTAGTACGTAATTTTCAACAGTTTAACTCCAGAGCCGACAAATTGACGATATCCCACTGAGAAGAGATAGCGGCAAATTATAATTATAGGGTGAATTATTTAGGTGTGAACTTATTTGTCTCCCACGATAGTTATGCTTTAGAAAGACTGACAGGTCAGACGCCGTTCCTTTATAATTCATTTACATCATAAGACTTTGTTTTCCTACTGATGCAACATTGTATTATCAGAGCATTGAATTTTTTAAGATTTCTACAAATACGAGTAATGCTCAACCGTTAATTAGCTTGACAAAAACATTACATTCATATATTTAATAGACAAGTGGAAGAAGACTAAAAATAAGACTAAAAATAATTCTGCACACAACAAGCTACTAGTATATGACTTCTTCAAGTACTTGGCCAAAATATTTTGGTGGCTTTTAATGTGATCCAGAAATAATTTTTTGACTGAAATTTTGATGGTAGCTTCCAGATGCAGTAATCCATTCTGAAATTAATTTTACGGAAAAATAGGACACAAAAGCTCAAAGTCGTGTTTGTTATTATTTAAACAATTTTAGTAAGAACATTTTTTAGAAGGTTTAACAGGAGCTGCCATCAAAACAAAAAATAAACAGTGCACAGAAATTATCTTTCTCGCGACATCATGACTCGGAACGTCGCTCGCGTGCTATGATTGGATGCCTTGTAGGCACGTCACTGACACGTCACGGCTTTCATGACGTCCCTGTCACCCTGATTTTCTCATGCCAGAACTACGTTTTTTTACTGTGTGGTGAAAACGTGAAATGACAAGAAAGAAAAACTCTAAGGAACGAGACATGCGAGAGGATGAAGGGAAAGATGAGGTTTAATGACTAACTTCACAGCTGACTATGACATGTTCTAAAGGATGTATAAAAATAGAGCAAAACACCTGATACTAAAAAAAAGAATAAAGTGAGAGCTACTGCGCGCAAAGTATTCATTCCCGAAGACGTAAAACAAGCACGTTGTACGTGATGTGTGGTCCAGATAACGGTTAAATTACGGAGTACGAGTCAAATACTTACGTCAGGCAAGGCATTTAAAAGTCAAATAGTCACGTCATATGGGGCATATACACAATGGAGCTAATCACCAGCTGCCTACCTAACTGGTGATTATTGCATGTAATTTGATTGTAAATTTACCATAGGAATGTTAACGTAACGTGACATGGACATCAATTGTATTTCACAGGGTTTCTCAGGATGAATTGTGTAGCAAAATTTCTAAAATATATATATATCAGAAAATTATCCCACTAAAATGTCTTTTATAGGAATAGATTCTAAAACTATCATAAGCAACAGTTTAGAAAATTCAATTTTAGAGTGAAAATTTCGTTACATCACAAAACTTGACGGATGAATGGTTATTAAACTTATTTGTCTCCCGATACGATGGAGTCCTCAAAATAAATTAAATGCGATTTCAAATGAAGCATAATATTATAGATTCTTGCGAGGAAAAATAACCTTACTTAGAACACGAGAATTTGTCCCTACGTACTTAATAGAATCGCCATATGGAACTCAAGATAAGAACTATAATTGAAATGTACATTTATCTAAGGGCACAAGGTCACCTGAACGTCCACTTCCGATAAACCAGGACTTACAAACTGTACAATTCGAGAGAAACAAGAAGGATTTTTTGGCACACGTAAAATTAAAGTCTTCCAAAAATATAATCGTTTTTAGGGCATTAATAGGCTTTCAACATCCCAACCTCCTCGACAGCTCACTCATTAAGTACCTCTTGTGGCTTCGGATCGTATCCTGGCTACAGTATGCATAAATATCATTTCCAAATAAATTTCAACCGCCCAAGCTTACCCACTGTGCCCGAATTAACATCCCTTTCGGAGAGCATCACTTTATGTACTCCATGCTTAAAAATCCCTTTCCCCCAACACTCACCGATCTGCCAGCCTCATAAAAGAAATCCGAGGAATCAGCTTTGGTCAGGTAGAAGGACATGGTCAGGCACGTGCGTTTTTTGCCAAGTTCTACATATTTTCTTTGTAAGAATGAAAGTTAAGAAATAATAAAAAGAACTTGGACACTTCAAAGGCACACGCAACACGAAACTGACTTTTCAAGTGTTGCGATAGAAGTTGCTCGTTGATCTTTGCACAAACATTGCGATATGGCATATTTTATTGCTAAACGACAAGCTACAATGCAAGGAAAACTATGTCAGAATAAAAAGTGTAGCTTGCACTTACTTATGCAACTGCAAGTGATGCACAAAATAATAACTATTTATGCATTTTTACGACAAAATAATTCACTTAATGTCGGTATACTTTACTGATAACAAAATACGACGATTTTTCTGATGGTTGAAAATGAGCAACACTAAGCGACCACATCTAAAGCGAGTTCGATAAACGAGTTACAGCACTTCAGAGTTTGAAGATGCCACTTTCTGGAATGAGTAAACCGAAAAGACGCTCAACTAAGTTGGAAAGTCTAGAGTTTAACGTTCAAATGCTTTGAGCACTTGCCGATAAAAGCAAGAGAGCGTTGTTTCATACACCCTTGGATGAATTTCTTACGACAGTAATTAACTAAGTTTACAAATTTATTTACTAACAAATTTTGTAAATAATAATTTCATACTACGCCCACTTCAGACAACTTTCCGAAATCTAGCTGTTTTCACGGTTAGATCTGTCCAAGCTTTATGTTCCGACAAGTAAGTAGCTGGTCCGTATTCACAGTACGGGTTTCTTACTAAAATACTGGTGAATTTGGAGACCCTTCAGAGAATTGAACTTCAGTATCTATGTTATCTGCTTTTGTAAGACGGTTTTTAAGATTAAGTTGAACAAATCGAAGTCCACTTGGAGAGCTTCTGAAGAGTCACTTGAGTGGATAACAAAGACACAGAGCTAACTGCATGTACGACCATTGCGTCAAGTGGAAGAGGACGACCGCGGAAATCCGCTAGGATTTCTATTGCACTTTCTCTGCGTGTGCGGAGTGCATAAAATGTGGCTTGATGGTACTCATGCAAGCACGACTGCCGACCACGGCCGCACGACCTAATCCAGAACGCAGTTTATGGACCTCAAAGGAAGAATATGAGCTCTGACGTGAAAGTGCAAGGCTGCGAGCGAGTTTAGACTTTAACTAAGCATCGAATTGCAGAGCGATGGACTGTCAGAGAAATACAAATATGCTGACCTACCTAAATGCGTGAAGAGAAGCGAGTTATAATGCTGTCTAAATTCGAGGGTAGCGGGAATGTAGTCGTTCTTGTATATCTCAAGCCATCTCTTCAAAGCAGACACAGATGAATGCATATCAATTTTTCAGAAGAAATACATCATTTCGGCATCATTTTTGGGGAAATCATTCACAATTATATAAGCCTGAAGATGCAACAAGGCAAGAGGTATTATGATGAAAATCTGCCAAATTAGTAAAAAGCTACCAATGCATGCTTATTTACGTTTATTCAATCGCACCTTGACTGTTAAAATTGAAAATTTACGACACAATTCACTTCTCCAATAAACACATACACCACTTTAACTATACAACAGTCTACGAACGAATTCTCAAAATTTTGACTAGAACAATACTGAGGTACAATGAGAGATGGGGCGCACAGAAGGTACGAGTACGACACTGAAGTGCAGGGACAACACTGAGCTGCAGCAAGCGCATCCTGTGGTACCGGGAGCTCCGGCGCATCCTCTCGTGTGCGATAACACGCGTCGTCGAGACACCCAAACCCCTGCACTCCAATGCTTCTACAAGTACCACACTCAAGAGTCGTACGATCAACATTGCCTCACTTGAGAGTATAATTTCATTCTTCAAGAGACAAGATACAGTAGAGATACTGACAGAATACTACCACACGATCATCACGTTTACCAAAAACAGTCAGCCTAGAAATATAATGATTTAAAGCCACTTTACGTTGGCTCACATTGCACGTTGTACATCACGAGTTTCAAGGAAGACGTTCCTCGAATAATTTAAAAAAAAAAACTATGAACGAGAGCACAACAGGGTAAAGAATTGTTGAAGGAAATAATACCAGAAAACGACAACCTATTACATACCCCCAGGAGCACTTGAGACGCCCCGTGCCACTGACGATTCATTGTTCCAGACAAGCATTAAAATAAGAAAACGGTGAAATCATCCAAGCACTCAAGTGTCCAAAAGCAAAATATTAGTAGAAGGCAGTGATTACTTGTCGAGAAAGGTATGCATTTCAAATAAATTGTAATTCACGAACAGTTCTAACCGTACTTGAACGCCATCACGGAACCAGTTTATGCATCCAAATCGATTTATTATAGTTTTGGACATGCACGCACTCTGCAAGTAATGAAATAGGTTTCTTGGAGGTCACACATGTGTTGACAGAAAAAAATTTCCTCTTAATTCCGAGACAGACAGACACGCAGCAAGTGGCAGAGAGTTTCATCGTAGGAAAGAGTTGCGGCGGCTAACAGACATGCAGGTACGCTATAACTTTCTTGATAAAAATAGGAACGTAAATATTGTACATGCTAATGCACGCCTACCTCCCAGGCTATTAAAATTAACTTCTAATTGAGATGTAAGTCGGTACCATACGTGCATCACAGAGACCGTGTGTGTGTTCT
This sequence comes from Trinorchestia longiramus, assembly GCA_006783055.1. Lineage (NCBI taxonomy): Eukaryota > Metazoa > Arthropoda > Malacostraca > Amphipoda > Talitridae > Trinorchestia > Trinorchestia longiramus. The sequence goes on along the minus strand of VCRD01000354.1, from coordinate 233,154 downwards.
ATTCGTACGTGAACCCGAAAATTTTAACTCAGAAGTGACACTATCAACTCGAAGCTTTCCATACATAGAACTAATGAATGTCTCGCTGGCGACAGCAGGGCACACACGTGTTAAAAACACCGATATTACTCAACGAAAGCAACGATATTATTAAGGTTTACCACGATGCAGCAGGGCCAATAAACATAGGCGTGCACGTGCGTGTGGAGCCGCAGTGTAGGTATATATATATATATAGATCCCTACTATTAAGAAGCACTGCATGACAGCCAGCGAATAATAATAAAAATGTGAAGAGCAATAAAACAATAACGGGTAAAGCAGCAGAGTGGTATGAAAACAGGGTGACTGTCTATAATTACATTTAGATACTGCAAACATTGAAAGCTACAGGGGCTCGAAAAAACTATTGAAATAAGTCTGAGTTCATGAAGTAAACTGAGAGGTGAAGGAATTCTACTAAATCTAAAAGCATCTCGGAGAAGCAGTTAATTTAGCGCACATTCAAATGTCCCTACATGTGAAACCAATACAATCGAAGACCTGAAGATTTGGATTGATCTCAGACTAGCAAATTTTTACATAGAATCTCAGGAATTGCGATAAAAAACACAGTAAAAGACGATGCGTGAGTCAGACATGACGTTCATACTCACAGCAATACGGCCCTGAGACGGAGTGTTAGGCCCTCCACCTCCCACACCCTCGTTGGGAGAGGCGTTATCGTTGCGCGCGTGTAGCGGGGACCGACCGCCCCCCAGTATGGGGGTGGCAGGGGCTGATCCCCGTCTGTCTGAGCCACACGCCTTTTCATACGACGTGTCTGGAAAGGAGAGTTAGTTTCATTAATACAAAAAAATATATCTATGAAAAAGAGTTAATAAGTCATAGTCATGGACAAATTGTACATGGGTACTGAATATAAAGTGAACATGTCGTAGGTCTTGAAATGCTGGACAGAGCAACTAATACGTTAACATTCACTATGAAAATTAATAAAATAACTAAAACTCATGCAGTTTCAGGGTTACACACGAACAATTTTTACTTAACCATTTCTCGTCCCTGAAGGTCCGCTAAAAAATAGAAATTCTCTACATTTTAGTCACGTTAACTTGACCACTTGAATAACAATACAATATGCATTAACGACTAAAGAAGCTCAGGAAGCGACATGCAAGCTTCCTCATGAACGAGGACATCAAGCGAGCTAAAACTGATGATCTTGAGCGGTACTACAAGCAACATTGTGCAGAGACCACCACACGTGCAAGCAGAGAATCTTCATCCTTAAATACACCTTGTATTATAAATTATACTAAACGAATTTTTACTTATAATTACTACTTTTGAGTACATTGACCAATGTGGTAACCACTTGACAACATGGAAATTCGCTTACTATTACTTAGTTAATCATCGAACAGTCTGTACTGCACCTAGTATCGACTAATACGTAGCAAACCGAACGAATCCAGAAGTTCACAGATTAATGGTGTGCATTTAAGAGTTAAATCACTAACTGATCATTTAGTGGGGACATAAATAGGTATAACTTAAACAATAAGTTAACACTCACTAGGCGGTCATGTTACTGTTCAGGATCTCTTGTTACTGTGTCTTTATGCATCTCAGCAAAATGACATTATCAGCATTATGACATTAAAAAAGATATATTATCAATATGATAGCATCATTCATTTAGCTAGTACAATACAACCGTTGAAACGTGTTCAGTAACTCGTTCTGTGCCTGTTTGGTTGACACAGGAAGATGCATCGCTCGACAGTTGATCTCAAAACTAAATTTTTTTAATCTACATGTAATTTTCGTCATGGATGGGTGAACGCAATGAATAAGAGTTCTACTATGATCATGAAATTTATTCAGCAGGTATTTTTACTTCATTGGCATCACGCAATATATTTTGCTACGCCACAGTCATAAAAATAGAAGATTGACTAACAGGTCCCAGTAATTTTATATCAAACTTCAATTTTCTGAACGGTCTGAAATAGAAATAGTAATTTTTCGCTTGTATGGCCGAACAAATAACACGATTCAGTGACTGAACAATTGTGCCTCTGTGTGAGTATGACAAGGTGAGCGAAGGACACAATTTCCAGTGTCCTGGCGTTTAATTACATTTTAGTTATTATTTCCTTTGCATTTGATCATGTTTCATTCCTTGAGTACGTGGAAAAATAATTTAGAGTCGCTTAGACCTGAGATCAATCACACGAAGCCTCCAGATTAGTTTGAATAAGATGTCACACAGCAACCGAGGGAACAATACTGCTGTTCAGTAAAGGCGAATTTATAGGGGGAATTATAGCAGTCTTTTCAAAACACATGCATAACTGAGCATAAAAAGGAGCCGATTTCGAGTTAACAAATTTCCATTCTAAGTATTACGATTATTACAAAAGTTAGAACACGTTTTTGGTAACAACAAATAAATTCAGTTAATGCTAGACGGCAAAAGTACAAGAACATGAGTATAGCGTTGGATGCTCAGAGACCTCCCTCAGCTGGACACCATAATCTAAGAAGTGAACGACCCAACGCAAATGCTGGTGCGTTGAAAACATCCGAGCATTTTGGAGTGATACACGACACGCAAGATGACCCCTTCTAATGAGCACAAAAGGTTGCATGGATATATGCATGAAGGCGCACGTGCGCGCCCACGTTTCACATGAGGTGTTGCTTCCGTGCGGTCACGCGCACTTCAGTTCTACTTATACTATCATAGTACGTACTTTTAAGACCTGTTCCTTTCTCATGTATGTCTTGACACTAACTACCAAACGATAGCAGTTGGAAATAAAATATACGAATATTCGAGTCTACGGTTCGTATCAGACTGTGTTTGAATATTTTATTCTTCTTCCTTCCGCGATGTTCTATCTTCTACTTTTTTTGCCTAGGCACATACTGCACACCAATATAAAAGAAGTTTTCTTTCAAGTGGCACCTGGACGACTGCTCTCCCTGTATGTTGTCGCACTCACAAAGGACTTGCTCTCGAACAACGCAGAGTTAAGATCTGCGGGCATGCGAGTGCGGGGCGGAGAGCCAGACCTACAGAAGGCGCGTCTACCAAGGCTGCCCTTTTAAGCGCCTTCAGTATTCATGAGTCAGAGGAGCTGGAGGAGACCCGCACCAAACCGAGACTTCTAGATCCCTCTGGCCGGGCTAGAGCCCAACCTGGGGCTTCAGATCTCCAGTTGTGCTTGCATAAATAACTCAATTTACCGAAAAGAACAGCCAGAAATTTGCTTCTCAGTGCCAAATAGCGTCAAGAACCGCACAGCGACAGAGTAGTCTAGCCAAGTTATGGCAAGCTAGGACGCTTGGCGCTCGTTTTATTTATTAGGGGAAGATGTCACTTGCAAACTTTTTCCTGGGGCTCTAATCTAGTGAAGGAAGATTTTGAGACTTTTACAAAAGGCTTGTAGGTTGGGCGCATATAAAGAAGAAATATATGAATAACTCAATAATTTAAAAATTGAGCAAATGAAGTAATAAAAACTGTACGTTGCAGTCATATTTTCTTTTATTGCATAATTTCAAATTTATTCTCGGCGACCGTAATTCATTACATGTTCCGATGTTTAAGATTCATTCTATTACTCGGTTACTTTAATGATTTAGATGTGGACATATAATTGTGTAGAGATGAAACTAGACAGAAATAGAATATACATTTATAGATGCTCAACGGGCTAAAATTACCTGCTTGAACAAAATCCAATGACCTGAAGTAAAAAATCAAACTATGTTAAAAACAATTTAACTGGCATATGACGTCCAGGCATTTAATTTTTAGAGATACCATGCATGATCAGTACAGCGATTATTGATGAATTATAATACATTTCCTCAGAGAAATGAGACTGAGGTTGAGGGTGTTATGACTCCTCAAATTAATTACCAGCAACATTTAAATACTTGAGAGGATGAGCCTTCGTTCACGTAATGCACAGTATGAGTAGAAGTGCAGTACGGGGCGCTGCAGACCCAGAACTAAACTAAAATTGTCGGCACATAATAAAGAGACCATGGAGTATTTTGGTGAATTTGCTTTCGATGTTCTGCTATCTCCGGAGGCTCATAACAAGATATGTACAGGACGTCAATAAATTGTCTTGCACTCTACAAGTCTGGGAACGAATGCATGCATTTCCTCTGAGATAGAAGGCAGTCAACAGTTGACTCACCAGGATCTGCTGCACAGATAACACATAGACAAATGGAGCAAATATCAAAACCTACACATATTCATGCCCAATATTAAGCCCATTAAATAAAGATAACACACAGGAGAACAATGTATTGATCTGTTCATGTGAAGAAACTTTATCTAGTGCATCTGAGCGTTAAAAGAATTTGTATAGCATAGCATGACAGGTACGTGCCAATGAAAGTGTTTCAAGCTGCGAATTTTCCAGTTATTTCCCCACAATTACCGACAAGATCTAAAACTATAGGTATAAGCCAAACAAATAATAAGACGCTCAGTGAGTAATGACTGGTTGCGTGCGAATGAGAACCTCTCCATCACTGATATAATTCTTTAAATTATCCACCCTAAGTAATACCTCCAATATTCAGTCAGTCCTTAGCTGAAATGGCTGCTCTGTCAACAGTTTTCTCAACTAAGTAAGTATCGACGTATAGCATTGTGTAGGAGTACAAAAACGGTATCTCTTGATGTTTGTTAGCCGAGCTTGCATTCAAAATCACTCCACTTGCCCAATACCACGAAAAACTAACATAGATTTCAACTCCAAAAATATTTCAAGATCGAGTATCATTTCGGTTTACATCAAGACTCTACTTCTGATTGCATAGACCAAATATAATTCCCATTTATTCGGTGTTGATGTACGGCTCCAGATTGGAAGAAGGCACGGCCAAGGCCATAGAAATATGAGCTGTACATCACAGCGTGCTCCAGGTCCGTAATACTGGCAGTAATGAAGTTATGGGGCACCTGAGCGCTACAGTCTGGACTTACCAATGCAATGCATCGTCATCGTAAAGCTTGGGGCAGCAGCAGTGGAACGACACACTATATGTCATTCCCTCGACAATGCAACGCTGCCAGGATACAAACTAAGGAGATAGTGAACGTTATCCAACAAACATAAATTGGTTGTGCAGGAATGTTTAAGTTGTTTGTATTACGTATGCTTGAACAGCCTCAGCATTGTTTTTTTTAAATTGCACCCAGAAGTGCGTGAGAAATAAAATTCCCGCACAAAGTTAGAAATTGAAGACGCGGAAAATCGTCGAAGTGCACCCATGTAATGGTCACGAAAGCGGCCTTGGAAATTTTCAGTAAGAAAATTTTGTTATTCAGGAGAGAGAGGCTCGAGAGAGCACGTAGCGCCAAAGCACGCGCTGCATGTCAGGTCGCGTTCGAACAAGTTACCTGAGTTCCAGGGTCTCCTACAACATATCACCGTTTGCCCGTCTCGGAGGCTCAGACCACGAGGTCACCCTAGTATGCTCAGAATATTTATATTAGAATGTGGATTCAGCTAAAGTTAAAGCTTTAAAATTAATGGCATTTACTCAAAAACATAAGCAACTATTCATTCGAAGAAACCAGTATAGATTCGTACTCTTATCCTGAGTAGTTGACTCTGCACGACGTTAAATTTAGAAAATACACACAAGGAAAATCTCTGAAAAACAATAGGGAACAAGGACTTGGGTAAACAACCGAATAATTATCGAAGTAATTATCGGACCCAAGAATGGGCCAGAAGGTTCGTTCCTATAGCCTCATTCTATTCTAAGTAAGTCGAAATTGCAACATAAATCCTCGAAGTTGCAAAGTTTTCCTTAATACTTGTATAAGGCAACATCACATCCTAACCGTGCCGATTATTATGAGTTTTATTTGTGTGAGAGTATCCTGTAAGACAAAATAGTAATAAGGAGCATTTGTGAATGACTGCAGTGATGGCTATTCAAGAAAACCATCAGATGATATTTCAGTCTCAGTCCAAATTTCTAAGAAATCACAAAAAATGTTAGTTTTTGTAGTTCTCAATGATCATACGATTCTAAGGTATGCACGCGAAGCAAATAAGGTACCAAACATTAAAAGAGGAAACGAATTGGAAACGAGCATGTTCTATAGCAAATGTTCAGAATACATTTGGTATTGAGTATGTCTGTTCCAATGTCGGTTGTTCTTTTGAGCCCACAAAGCAAGTAAAAATGTTCTTACAGCCAAAAGGACTATGGAGTTAACGACTGCACTAGAACTGGCGCCGGAGCGAGGTCTCGACCTCTCGAGGTAAAGTCCACATTGGAGGCAGGCAAGAAAAAACCGAGTCCTCTGAGCCGCTTGCGTCCACACCAAATTGGTTTTTATTGCTGGGATGCAAGCGTAACTTTCTGTCGGGCCAGATGTGTTCAAGCCAGACACTCTGAAGTAAAGGTGTTCAAGACAGACACTGTGAAGTAAAGGTGTTCAGGCCAGACACTCTGAAGTAAAGGTGTTCAAGCCAGACACTCTGAAGTAAAGGTGTTCAAGACAGACACTCTGAAGTAAAGGTGTTCAAGACAGACACTCTGAAGTAAAGGTGTTCAAGCCAGACACTGTAAAATAAGAACATCACCAGACCTGCAGGAGGTTCTATAAGTGAAGCAAGATTTAGTGGATTCGAAAGAGTTCTCTCCTTTTTTGCAAATCACTGGTATAAGACGACATCAAAAACTTCAAATAAGAGAAACATAAAATCATAGAAATTAGATGAGTACATTTTTGTCATCAAGAAAAGCAGCTAAGAGCAGTATCGTATTTTCTATACACCTTTATATGAATTTTTAGGTTTAAGAAATGTAATTTGCAAAAAAATATAATTGTAAGTTGAAAGTGAATGGAAACTGTTTACATAACAATCAAGTTGAGCTGTGAAAGTCTACTATACACCACTGCACCAAGGCACAAACTCATGTGCAATTTAAGATATAATGTTTAGCTTAACAGAAACACAAACGCAAGTAATCACTACACGCTTGAAAAATAACAAAAAACATAACTAGAAAATTCAACATAGTGGAAAAATTAACTTTTGAATTATTTAAATGGATGCAAAGGATTTCAAATTCATGACTGTCACTTGCAATTAGAGAGGGAAATTGAAGGAGAGTTCTGCACTGAATTACGACACTTTATAAAAACAAAACTTACAGGTGAACTTTCACTACACTGAAACGCGCTATACTGCACCCCACAACAAACACAACAGCCACACACTAATGAGTTCACTTTCATAACATGAACGGTGTGCGTCTAGTACTCCAGTATTTCTCAAGCACTACCGCATACTCAATTTTCTCCTTCCACTCACTTTATTAATTGACATCTTCGTACGATCAGATCAGGGCTGGTGCACTTTCATCAGAGTAACTAATAGTAAAGCAAATGTAATGATACCCACTAATTCTTCTGGTAGCGACCCACATAAATCAAAAAACCACCAACACGCACGTGTTTTCATTAAGTCTGGAACTTAAATCAAAGAGATCAAAAAATAAAAACATAAGAAATTCCTATAATAAAAACATCTTAGTATTGGATTGTGAAATGAGTACTTAGTTTAATTCACTGAACTATCAAACTGGGAGGGAATGATGCGGAAAAGACAAAATGAAAATAGACACAAGACTAGTATTACAGTACGCATAACAACTAAAAACTAACTGAGCACTCAGAATTATAAAAAGCCAGGGACTTCAGCAGGCATATAAAAGTCGCACTCATTAACTTAGGCCCATTATTCTTACAAGAAACACTAAATTATGGATAAAAATATTCCTAAATAATAGACCTCAAATAGATGCCAAGTAATTGTCTCAATCTAGATACGAAGTGACAACACCATGCTACGTTAACGACTCCAAAGACTTGCAAAAGCAACATCGTTAAATCACGCGCCGCGTGTGACAACGCAACAGAAATAGCAAAGTCAACACGTTGAAGGCTCGTACATGCATTTGTATACTCTTGAGTAAAGAGCAAGTGCAGCAAAACGTGACACGGAGTGAGCGAGGCACAATATCACAAGCCAGACCATTTGCTTGAATGCCGGGCCAGTGAGCAGAGCAAATACTAAAACTCAGAGGAAAGGCAAGAATGAACGAGCATCAATAGAATGAAAATGGGAAAAAATACATCCTCAAACTAAAAATTATAATTTAAATACCCCTTGAAATTATAATTTGAATTTAGCAAGCTGTCGACTCACTGAACAAACTGAAACGCTCTTTTTTGAGGGTGGGTCAATTTCAACTTAAAATTCGTATAGTCTAGTTATCCGTACTGGAGATACGTCGCCGGAAATTAATTAGTTTGATTCATGGATCGACGGAAACGAATGAGAAATATTAGGAGGGTAAAAGGTCTTTGAGGAGTAAAAATAATAGCAAACGTCACAAATAAGACCGAGAACTCAATATAAAATTGCTCCACACTATGATCACGAGGAATAACATTTTTCCCTTAATTTCATTGTTTGTAAGAAAATCAGTCCTTATAATGAAATACAGTTGCTGGCAAGCCATTTGGACGTAAAACTCGCGGTAAGACATCGGCCGGGATACAGACAACCTAACTGTAGGCTCGATGAATAGTGAATGCTGGACAGGACTTTGTTAACAGGAGACTATGTTCGATATAACCATTACAAATTAAAATTTTAAAAACTAAACGAAAACACATCTTCAATTAAAGAAATAGACAACTTCACAAACAATAAATACAGACAACTAAGAAACAAAATTGAACGATACACAAAAATCATGTTAATTAGTTATTAGTGACTGAAAAAAGAATCGATTGGTGCAAAGTTGAATGCTTCAAAAAGATCATAAAGAAAACAAGAGCGTTGGATGACGCTGGTCAGGGAAGTCGCATTCGGCACGTACTGCAAACGGACCGTGAATGGTGGCAACCACGGCAATCAGGTCTCGGCACAATAAAGGATCTTCACGGTCCAATCAGAGGATCCCTCTTCTGAATCCAATGTGCACAAGTCAAACACACACAAACAATCTCTGTTTGAAATACAACAAATGGAATTAAATTAAAACGATTTTACTACTATAGTGAAACCCACCATTTGTTACCGGCAGAAGAGTTTCTTTATCGATGTAGTAAACCTTCCTAAAGTTAAAGTAAATTTAACCCTTACATCGTAAGTTTCTTGGACGATGCCTGTCTCTTCTTTGAAGAGCAAGAAAAACAGATGAATGGCCTATCTAACTTTTAAACTAGCCTCACAACTAGTGTTGTTTACACGGTGATTGGAATACCTCAGAACACTTGCCGTATGAAAGCTCACGCGAATAAAAATTGTCAGCATCTACCGAAAGGGTAATTGTAAGAACGCGAAACACCAGCATGATGGAACTTTTTTCTCAACAGCGCGGTGGATGAGGAATTGCAACTTCAATACAAGGCCGGAAAAGTCCATCTGAAGAAACTGCATTCAGCACTTTCAAGAAGCGACATGGAATATTGGCCAAAAAACGCAGGCTTCAAGCGAATAACTTGAACATGAAATAGCGTGTCCTGAATACCCGATGCCGTCCGAAAAATATTTAGTCTTCGCTAGACTTCATAAGTTACGCGTAGATAGCCAGCAACTACGCAAAAAAGAAACAGCAACAGAAATAAATAAACAAAGGTTATAACAATGATATGGTCAGTAGCGTAAGATGTACACTGCAAACATAGTGAGATAATACAGGGTGACCCATTAGTAAAGTACCTTTTTAAAACTATTATAGCTATAAAACTACAAATGGTAAAGAGATTTGGTTAATTCAAAATGAATAAGTAGATTTCAAAGTTTTCTACCAGCGTATCAAGTCAACCGCCAATCACAACATATTGCCCAAAAAATTCATAAAATCCACCCCCCCCAAATAAATCGCTACGCAATGGAAAAACGAGCAAAAATAGTGGAACTTTACTTCCTATGTAATTGTTCGGTTACTGCAGTTCAGAGGAATTACAGGAATATTGATGGTATTGAAAGAAGTCTTTCGAAGAAGTGCATAAAAAACTGGTATTGAAATTTAGAGAAACTGGGACAACAGCAGACAGACAACGTTGTGGCAGGCCACAGACCATACGAACTGGTGCTTGTATTCAGCTTGTTCTAACGAGTGTTGCTGATCGGCCAAAAAACGTCAACTAGGAGACGTTCAATTCAACTGAGAATGTCACGTACCTCACTGTAACGTATATTGGTAAAAGATCTAGAGTATCATCCATATAAATTCAATTAACACAAGAACTTCATTCTACGGACTACCAAAAGCGATTACATTTTGCGAATAGATTTCTGCAGCTTACAGAAAACAAAAACTTTGTAACGAATTTAATAATGACTGATGAGACACATTTTCACCTCAATGGTGTTGTTAATAAGTAAAATTGCAGATTTTGAGCTTCAGAAAATCCGAAAGAAATTCATGAATGTCCACTTCACTCAGCTAAAGCAACAGTATGGTGTGGCATCACGTCTTTGAGGATCATTGAACCTTTTTTTGAAGATGCTACTGGTGAGGCAATTTGTGTTAATGGAAACCTGTATAGACAGATGATTCAAGAATATTTGATACCTGAAATTGGAGAAAATAACACAGAGATTACCTTTTTCCAACGAGATGGAGCTACAGCGCACACAGCGAAAGAAACAATGCAAATGTTAAAAGCAATTATTCCAAACAGAATAATTTCTCGTTTTGGAGATATACCGTGGCCGCCTCGATCTCCAGATCTAAGTGCTCCAGATTTCTTTCTCTAGGGATACTAAATGGTAGATGTTTACATTGAAATGCCTGATACTTTACAGAAATTGAAATTAAACATCATTCAAGAGATCAACAATATTTCACCAGAGACATTAAGGAAAGAAATGAACAGCACCGTTGAGAGAGCGCGCCATTGTTTGACCAATAATGAAGGTCATTTAAAGATATTGTATTCCATAGTTAAACGTATTTTACTGTTTTATTTATGAATTGATATTAAACTTTGAAATTTCTTCTTTCATTCTGAATTAACCAAATCTCTTGACCATTTTTAGTTTTATAGCTATAATAATTTTAAAAAGGTACCTTACTTAAGGGCCACCCTGTATATATCTAGTTTTGAGAATGAACCAGCGACAGAGTGGTGTGTAAAGTTTTTTCTGGAAAATAATTAATAAGAAACCAACGCGAACGTAACGAATGCAATTTATCTTCATGTTTCACTTTGTTAGAACTGGCATAACTGACATCTATTTTTCTTTCCTCAGGGCTATTAGAATAAGAATAAAGCTTCTACTGCAGGAAGTTTGCGCAGCTACCTGCGAAGATAGGTATCAAAAAACGAACATCTTTTTCGATATGCAAAACAGTTGCAGTATGGCACAATCAATAGCTGCATACTAACCAATTAAGGAACAACCATCAAATAAAAAGAAATGAGGGAAAATGAACCTACCTCACAAACGAGATCAAGTTTCTATGAGCTGAAAATACGAGTATGTTTATACACTTGAAAAGCAATGAGGCGCAAGACGATGAAGAAACCCATCAAACAAAACAATGCGCTCCATTGCAGTATTTCACCTTTGCAACGACTTTTCTGGCGATAAAACTGGCAAAATCAAACAGAGACATGGCTTAAGGGAGAATCTACAAGGGAGAACTAACCCAGCAGAACTCCCATTAGTATCCTATTATATTTCAGTAATCCAGGCTAGCCAATACAGAACAATTATCGAACTAAATGTTAAAGCTTGAAATCCGGTACAGGGTAGCTTGTATAAGTTTTTCCAAAGTGAAATCGAAGATAATTTAAATATTTAACAATTGTGAGAATGCCAACCATTTGCATAGAGAGTTCCCGCATGGCTTCATCGTGACCGGACGCACGCCATGTACGTATGCAACACGGCCTGGAGGTCTGAAACTACGTCCGTGCAGCCTCACGTGTATTAAAGATACCATCACCAGGTGTGCCTCCTCGTGATGATGATGAGAAATTTAATAACAAAGACAAAGTGGCGAACAACTTTTGCGTCGTCTCATTAACAAAGCAAGAAATGGTCCGAAACGAATGAGCAAGAAAGCCGAGCTTTGTGACCCTTCTCGTATCTCTCTCACTATCCACCAAAACTTGCCAAAAATGTTGAGTCATTTAATGTTTAATCCCATTTGAGTTCTAAGAAATGATAAAAATGTCAATTTTACAGACAAGCACTAGAATTCATCGTCATGAATAAACGTTCAAGAAGAAGCTCCAAATGACCGATGGATTTTTTTTAGCCTTCAGTTTGTGGCGCTGTTGAAGGAAGAAAAGCAGCACAAATAGGTCGTTACTCGCAGCAGCCTCTTACATCATCGCCGCAAACCCCAGCCACGTTCTGTCACGGGCTGCCCGAGTGCTCGAGCTTGAAAAAATTATGGTGTCATTTGAAAAAGAACACTAGAATGTACATGAGCTAACACAGAACAGCATCTTTAAGCACGTAGACGCGGGATTGAAGAGAGGGACGCTTCCTTCTACACGAGACACTAACGTGCGAGGAATATTCTACAGGTAATAGATGAATACCAATGAAATGGGGAATGGAAACTGTACTAATGATAACTCCACCAAAAAGTCAAGTCGTAAACTATTTATTGTAAGGGTTACAAATAAAATACTCTAGCATCATGAAATATAATAGTTATACAATAGCAGAAGATATCATATGACATTTTCGTAGAGAACTTAGAAAAGACTTGACAAGTCATTATGTCCATTGTCGTATAGAGTCCATGTGTTTTCCACAATTTCCACACTTATTGCATACTTAGTTTTAGGTATTATCAAGTTAAATACCATGATCAATTCGCATTAAGCTATCATTTCTGAGAATGCTATTAAGAATGCTATTATTATTAAGCTATCACTTAATTTACTTTATTTTCTGAGCAGAAATTCAAATGAATACTTGACACTCGTTTCTTCCTCCTAGGACTAATCATTTCGTGTAAGAAAATTTTCCAGCTTAACCTTAACTACAACTGTCTAAATCAAAACGAGCATCAAATGTAAGCACTTTTTAAAGCCTGTTTCACCGTTACATATGAAATTTAACAATATACAAAAGAAAACGCTACTCATACGGTGCTCAACTAACACACAAGCGATTTAGTGTTGAATTAATTTACAAATTTGTAAGATTCTTGTACCCAAAAGATTCCCTCATGGTAAAAAGTTGTGAAAAATTTTATGCAGCTGAATTTGGAAATTTTTCCAGAGCACCACGCACAAAAATAGTCGATATTCATACTGAATACACGCACACAATTGTATTCACCAAGTACAGGACACAAAACGCAACTGCTAACAGAAGTGCAATAAATACTTTCCACGCGTCAATGAACAGTACGAATACCACTGTCGTTTTATTGACATTTCGGACAGCTCAAACATAAAACGGCATGCCAAAGGTTAACCTTTCACTACAATATCGCAACAAACATATATGTACGTATACATAAAAAAGAATATACTTTTAATATGAAATGATGAGGTCCCTCGAGAGCCTGTAACTTAAAGTCTAGATGCGATGTAACAAATGTTAAGAGCACCAAACATAGAAAAGTACACAAACGAGTTTAGTTGGAACGTGCAGCAACGATGAACACCCGAGTAGATAAGAGAAGCACAGCAGGTATGTGTACGTGATGCGCTAAAGGTTGCAGGAACATGAGACAGTCCGAGGAGGGTGTGTAACTCCCAGCATACACGAGCGTCGGGTTGTGACCTGCGAGAGCGTATAAGGTCAGCAGCAGCAGAATGGCAGGGGTCTGCCCGCCTGTGTCCTCCACTACGACCAAATACCTCCCATGCCACGTCATATTATTGCAGTGCACAATGTTCAAGCCTGGATTGACCAACCAAGCATGAACAAAATAAAAAGTCATCGGGAAAGCAAGTATTTTCAACAGACCAAGAAGGAATCGTGTTCATGTTCATCAGCGTAGTTTGGTTTCTAAAAAAATCTGTGAAGAGATGTATGAAAAGCATGAAAAACACTTGAGGAGATATGTCTGTAGACAACACGTCATGAATTTAACTGGTGAGAAAACATTCAAAACATTGTCAAAAAAAATACGTTCGGTTAACCTTGAACACCAGAGATGACCTGACACGAATTAGGACTACAAGAGCATCAGGAAACGATGTGCACTTGAGCTCATCGCTAACATTCGAAGCCACCATTGAGTGGTGTCCCAGAGTAGGCAAACAATTAAATAAAACCTGTAAACAGGGATATTGCAAATATATCCAAGTAACTCAACAGGAACTAATGCATTTTGACAATTAACTGAACAGTACTGAGACCTCGCAGCGGTGGTTCTTCTTGCAAGACTGACAGACGTCTCTGCTGAGAAAAGATCTCTGATCGCAGCAGGTGCCACTCTACAAGAAGTTTTCATTCGCCCATTTAAGGTGTGAAGCTCGTATCCGCCGAAGATCTTGGGTTGAGGTGCGTGCCAACACAAAAGAGGCGTCGAAACTTACGCCATGGTCTCAGAACCACACGAACAAAAGACAACTCCTATAAAGTAACTGCAAGGTAACGATAGGCGTTGCGTGGCTAATTAAGATAAGGGAATAAATTCACGCACGTGAATAATGAAAGGAATTTTCAAGTGAGAAGTAACGAAATTAATTAACGAATTCTTAAAAATTGCAGTTGAACAGCTTGAAGCAGTGACAATTTATGTGAACGCTTGGTATTTTTAAATAATGTGCAGGAGCATAATTGAGAACTGACGATATGCATGAATAGCAATATAAAAACTAGAAATACTTGTACTTGGGGCCACACAGGCTTGTCGGGTCACAGCGAAGGCACACAACCCCAACACAAGCAGCCTTCATCCAACGTAATTCTACTCCAGTTAGTACAATTACCGTCAATAAACTCTCGTATTTTTAAAGTAGTTATTTCAATCAAAGTCACTTTTGATTGAATTGACTTCACCCTCTTTAGCCCGACTAAAGACAATACAAGAGACAAGTAGAAGTCCCCTATTTGTATTCAACCACTCAAATGTGTTTCTCTTAAACGAAATTCTACATAAATATACTTCGCTTGACAGCGCAATCGTAGTTAATGGAAATTTGCCAGTTGGAGCGAACTCTAACAAAGTTATGCGAGTCCACAAGTATTATAAAGAAAGCCTACTCAATTCGTTTTAAGTTCATACCAAATGTATGGCAAATGAAGCAAACCTATCACTACTCTTATTTTTAACCGAATCATTGCAGTTAGAATCAAGATAACTAATATTACATCTATAAATAGAAAAATGAACTCAAACTCTACATAGTAATAGACATCGGCTAAGTTAATAAAACTCGAACTGCGTGCTGGTTAGGGCAGTTTTATATCATCAAAATTACTAAAGTAAAGGCAGTGTTAATACACTAAAACGGAGCGAACGTTACCTCAACAACTGATTTGTGAGAAATAAATTTCCTAACAATTATGAAGTTTAGTTAATTTCAAATTCTACCTCGTTTACATTTGAAAAAAAATTCTTCCCCATCACTTATTATGTGCAATTTTTAGCGCATCTAGAGACAAGCCCAAATACAATGGAATCGACAGGACCTTTAACTATCATTTTGATATATTTTCGATTGTTATCCGTTGTCTTGTCAACAAAAGATATCTGAGTATTGGTATCGGCCACGACTTTGGTATGAGCGGATTTCTTCAGCCAAGCCCAAGAAAAGGTCAACAGTCTGATGTACCTTGAGCAAATAAAGGCAGAGCTTGCTTGTTAATGTCCCAGCGGAGGGCTGAACTGTACTGAACGTCACCGTCAATTAGCGTCAACGTACGCGACGTTTCTGGTGACGTGCAGCGAAGCGTTCAATCTTCCCCTCGCTGCCATATACATGTGACGAGCATATTTTTCTTAGGCAACAACCTGAGGAAAAACGTGAAATGTTTTACCGGAGCTAAGGTACTAAAATAGATTTCGAGCTTCTTAATTGACGAGTATCCTCCTTAGAAGTTGAGTTTCACATGACTCAAAGACTAGCTGGAAAACAATATCTCGAAACATCACATGCTTCAACAATATTATGCTACAAAAGCACGCTCTTTGCAGGATTTATATTCAAAGCAAGGACTGTAAAATGTCCAGATTTCTTCATGGTATGCACTTCTAGAAGCAATTATACTGTACACAAGGGCTTGGATTTATAAATTTTTCGCCATCATCTTGTAGTGCGTCCATAGAGAACGCAATTACGCAGCAGGAAAATGACAGAAAATAAATTAAATATCATGCCTTTAGACTGTTTTTTAAAGAGCGCCTTTTGTACACTGCCTCAATACAGCATAACGGTAGGAATGGAAGAGTTAGAGTTATACATCATTTTAAACTATAAATATACAAAACACCTAATATACAACGTGCTTTTCTAGCAGTTTTAGCGACCTCAGACAGGAAAGATGGTGACAGAGATGAATAGCTTCAATCGATACGCATGGATATTACCGCAAAAAGTCGTATATTAAGTGTTATCGTTACCACATGCAGTACACATGTTCAATGTATCATGACTAATAAGAAAGTGCGTTGGTTGGCCGGTGTGAGCACCTGCGACGTCATAAACCCTGAGCCATCTTCGTGACATCGCATGCCAAAACCAATCACAATATTTTCCGTACGAATACCATAGAGCTGTCGGTCGGCAGACTAGGAATTCTACCTATGCGGCAGACTCTATTTGTGGTGGGAAAAAAATTCGACCGACGACTGCAGCGGAATGGATGATGCTGTCGGTACTCACGAAAATTAGCTCTGATCAAAGGGTCGATAAGAGACAAGTGGCGAAAACAACTTCAGCCTCGGAGAATTTATATTTTTTATTAGAAGGCAGGGAACTGCCACCTTCATGCAAAATAATTGTGTATTCTTCGTTTTTTGAAGAAACATAGCGCAATAGCAGGATTCACATTAAAATGAGACACATGATAATCATTCTCTAACTATGAACAATGGTTGTCATTAGTATAACTTCTTTTCGTTTCCTTCAGTAACGCTTCTTGCTACCCTCTGTGTGAAACCCGTCATTTCTACTCCTGTTTTGTTGTGGCAGCCACAATTTTGTGTAGGGTAAATGAACTGAAATTGAGGGTGGATGACACAAACACTTTTCTCGGGTACCGTGAGAACACACTTCTACAGCACGTGTTGAGCAGCTGCAGGGATGGTCTACCCTACTGGCAAGCAAGTGTGAAAAAAAAATACATGCACGTTGGCTACCATGCGTTCCCCGAAAGAGGTATAAAATTCAGTCACGTTCTGTACGATACAAAACTATTCTCACACAACGATAGGTACAAGTCTAGTCAGACTTGAACTGAGACAATAGCCGCAGATTAAGAACTGATCCAACTTTCTAACCTGGACCTGGGAGAAGTGAGTTAACATTTTGTATACACCTAGTTTTGAAATCACAGGTGAAATAGTTGATTTCGTACAGAACATATACAATGTTAACAGCTGCGTCTACAACCTTGTACGTTCAGCTTGAAAAACGAAACTGATGAAACATCATTGACACAGACCACTCTTAAAGTAATGTAAGCATTTAAAATTTTTACAGAAGTAAGAATAAATAGAAAACGTTATCTTGAACAGTGGAATGTCATATTCATATCAGTAGCTAATGAAACGAGCAATATTTAACAACTGACCAAAAAGATAGCACTCATAACGTTACATAATTGCTTCTAACTCGCAAAAAGCGAACAGAGTAGTAAGACATTCAAAGCTTCTCAAGCGTACACCCACAACCAGGTACTACAGATTGTCCTTTTCTGCATCCACCTCACATGCATGAATCTAAACAACACAGGCACCTTGAAATAGCAAATAGTGTCAAGTATGAGCAGCAAATATTGTTGAAATTTCAGAAGGCGAGCGCATGCAACGAGCAGGTCTCGATATGCACGTGGCCTCTTCGATATCTGGAATACTGCAATACGACAACAGAAGCTTCGTATGACCTCAAGTTGTTCCTTCACGAAATGAACCTAAACTTGGGTTTGCAATCAAAAATAAGAAACTCGTTTGAAGAGGTTCTTATATGCTCAGTGCTCATTTCTTCAAAGATCGAAGACAGAAATTTTTTTCCGAGTAGGTAAGACCGACTATCGTGCTGCACAGAGACATTTGCTCACACGAAGTTTACAGATTCTCACTGCATGTACCATGAACTGTTTCCAAAAGACTGAAAGTTGATTTCACTATACTACTTAATCGTCCACAGAAAGACCAGTAAAAATGTGGTCAGAGAAAATAAAATAATATTTCTAAGCATTTCTGAAAACAAACTACGCGAACGTACAGAGAATAATATTATCAAAATTAACATGTAGTACACCGGACAATCATCGGTTCACAAGTACGGCGAAACCATTACATAGATGCATACGTACGACTTTCTGCTTACGTCACACACACTTGTACCGCGTTACAAGTCTCTACATTGGATCCCTCACCGCTTACATTGGTTGCTCCAGTAAACTGACACGGTTGTCAGTTCTAAATTTAAATGACAGAAAGAAAATCGACACCATAGAATCAAACATCTATTTTGATAGTGAAAAATAGCATATACAATGACGAATCGGCCTTGAGAAGAGAAGTAAATATTAAATCATCAGAATTCCACAGAAATCTTTTGTTGTTATTCCAGAAAAAAATTAACACTCGATGAAGACATCATCAAATTTACTCACGAGTTTTACGGCAACACTAATATTCCAGGATGAAACGCGTAACGAATTGGATGGAGGTTGTGATAAGAGAGCGATGAAGACAAGCTCACTCCAGTGAGGAGCAACCGGATGTTCTAATCTGCCTCTTCCTCAATAGATTTTACTGAGCTTTGCAGGCAAAAGGAAACATGAACGAATAAACCCCAGTACAAAAAAAAACATCACTACATCGTACATCCAAGAAATGGAAAACACATTATCAGAGGAATTGTTGTTGAAATCTACAGTAAGGACTATAAACATATATATGTTTACGGAACAAATAAGTAACATTTACGAAATAAAATAATTTAACCAGCAATGACGACCGAAGAATTCAAATTATCATGAAGAAATATTGATCAAGTAGATATTATTTTACACTTTTCAGTCATCATAAGCAAATAATTCCTACTTTCCGTCAAAATAGGGACAAAAACATACATAAAGAAACCTAAGTTCCAGAGTGAAACGTGCTTGATTTTACGTAACTGTACCACGAGTGCAAATGCAGCACTAAACCGTCTATGTGACTTGTTCCAACAAATGCTTCACAGAAGAGGGCATCAGAATAATGAACACCAATTTAAAGAAGATTTTAACTAAGTCTCAATGAACGAGTTACAAATAAATACGTAAATACTTCGTCGAACTGAAAATAACCCAAAAAGAACTGGATCTAAATTGATTTGCAATGATTTTCACTTTCGAAGCCCAAGAAAAGAAACGGGAGTAGGAGTTCGAGGATGGAACTTTTGGAATTAAATAAAAATAAGTTGCAAGTCCATGCTTACTTCCTCGTATTCACGAGAACCACTCGATTTCTTATCGCTAACACAATTAAGGAGAGCTCATTACCTCAATACAGACATTTGGCAAGCAAGTATGGATGAGAACAGGAGCACATGCAGGGCATATCGTGGAGCCCCGCACATATCGCAGCAAGAGGAGGCACAGCATTTCGAGTCATTTTATTCTGGTTTTAGCAGCACTTCACGAGCGTCTTGGGAGCGCTATTCAAACGGGCCATTCTCGAGACTTAGCCTCCTGGAAAACTTCCGCCCATTTTCACGCAGACACGCAAAACAAAGTGAAACAGTTACACTCCGTTGAGGCTGGGCGCACAGCACACAGCTGATGAGGCCTCTCTGCATGCTTTCAACGGCTCAACTGAAACTTTTTTCTCAGGCTAAATTGTAACGGATGAGAGCCGCAAGTCGTTTTTTTCTCGGCAGAAATATAGTTGAAGATGATTGCATAAATATTACTCATTATAATGCAGATGATGTCTGCATCCAGGCTTATTATTTTCCTAAAATTGCATATACGAGGTCTCTATATTAGTTATTTTTCTAAGAACGGATGTTTCAATAGTCAGTCAACGTGATGAAGTAATAAGAAGAGATTTATTGAACGAATCTCAAAAATCTGCCTTACAAGATGTCAGTATTTATTTAGAAAAGTTTGAATTTACAAATCTAGCATTAGTTTGCTGTGGTATGATCGACAAATAATTCCCTTTGAATGCTTCCAAGGTGGGCTATAAGTTCTTTGCTGCCTCAATGTTCAAGCATTACACAGCCTGTGTTCAATGTTAAAAACTAAGTAGCAGCTTTCCAGTGATATTTGGAAGGATACACAGAGTAATAAATTGTCATAGGACAATGAGGTCAACAAAGATCCTTGCCACTATCTCGCTTAAAGCTCAAATCTAACGAGAAATTTCAGGGAACAAATTAACACGCATGAAAATCATCCCTTCTCCCTACATAAAAAAAGATCAAACAGGAAAAAACTTCGTGATCGAGTAAAGAACATCACGAGACGAAACTGCGCTAAGGCGCGATGGTAGTATCAACTTTGAGCGGACAAGCGAGTCTGAAAGTTTGATGGTCGGGAAGTATGGTGGCATCAGTCGAGTGTTGTGTGAGTGATGAAGGCAGCGGGCTGGGCAACCAGCGCCTGGCAGGGCTGCCAAAAGACCGACTTTGCTTCAGAATTTAACGATCAAGAGCTGATCGATGGATGAACGAGTTCTCTAAAGGGCATCCTAGAGAAAACATATTGAGGTCTATTTCGCTTTTGGAAAATAATGGGTTATATATATTTTAGATATTCTTAAATACTAAACATTCTGACATATATAAATACTCATTAATACGACTTGAACACAATTGGACAAAGCGGTATATATATCACAGCAACACTAACAATGCAGGACTTCTGAGAAAACTCATGTACTATTATCCAGAAATAATTGTCCTCCCAACATGTGGGAAATACGACTTAATATAACAGAAGATATATGTATACAACGGGTACGTGGTGCAGAAAATTTCTCGTGCATCGCATAAATATTCACATTTTATTATGATTGTAGTAACTGATGTCACATCATAGACAAGTCAGAACAGCATTCAGAGGAAGTTAATAACAGCTAGGGAGAATTAAATTCATTGACACATGTTATGCATCTTGTGTTCCAAACATTCAACACGTGAAAAATGTGCTGGATTTAACACCAAAAATAGCCAGGGAAAATGCCTTGAGATCATGACACGTTAATTACGGGATTTAACTCTTTGAGTACTACAGGAACACATCATTACCAGTTAACTTTCTTCTTAAAGCCATCCCACTATTAACATTTCCTCATCTAGACTTAGATTCGTTGTCCTTGAATACAACATTGTTAAAATTAAACACTGAACCTTTCTGACATTCATTATCAAGTATAAACAACACAGTTGACAGTCCTTTCATAAAATTTGGTAATTAGGTACAGAACTCAAAGCGTTAAACAAATACTGCTGTAAATCGAAGTACCCTCAATTAGCCAATTTGATCCTGAGGCAGTACAGACGTGCTCGTAGCAGGACGCCATCGCACTCAACAACCGGAGCTAGCGTGTTCTCGTATTGTAGCAACAACTTTGGCGGCAGTCGACAATCAACATCAAGTCCAGCAAAAAGTTGTTTCAATGCAGTCATTATTTGAAGTTTTAGAATCCATACAAATACTGGGATAAAAATAATTAATTACAACTTTTACCATTTATGCCGTGTTGGTCAGAAGTTTAACAAACAACGAACGATTTTGAAGGGGAATTGGAACTCATATTTTTACAGAGCTAAATGGCGTCAGCAAGAGCGCAGACATCCGCCTACACGCTCATTGCAACCATGAGCAACGGTGATGTTCACAAGGACATCGTGGACGAGTTATGATGAGCCAGCTGAGGTTGCTCACAACCTTCCATTGAACTTCTGCTACACATGCGAGGTGAGATCGAAACGCTTGATGAACATCAAGCATTAAAAGAGAAAAATGATAGATACTGTTCAGCAAATGGACGGGAGCACGAAACTGGAAGCAATATGAAACAAAGGAGTGAATTTCAAGGCTGTGCACAATTGAATCAGCCAAGTTCATTAAAAGAACCACCTACAAGTAGAGAGGAAGGAGTGTACGTTCTTCTATCGCAAACACATTTACATAATAAAATAATCTGTACGAAGACAAATCATACCAGCTACCAAGTATAGAAATGAATGCATGTGTTGGTTTCAGATTCATGCCCATCGTTTAACCCAGCAACTTATAGCCCTATACATAGAAATGGTTACACTGTATAAAAGTGAATGGTGCTCACACGCAAGTGCGAAGGTATTTCACGCCCTTCACCGATAAGTATAGAGACTCCGTGTCTTAATATTAGGCCAGATCGACTACAACGAGGGAAAGTGTGCAATTATAAGCGTCCCACGCTGATAGCAAGCCTGCCTCTCAACAAGGACAATGCGCATAATGGTAGCGGGGAGGTCACTTCACATTCACTCCTGGAACGGAAGGGTAAGCGGAGGAGGGATGTCATACATGCTCATTTTAATTCATGCACAACACAGCATCGATTGCGTTATCAACTGTACATATATTTTCATATGAAAAAATCACTTCCACATGTTCAGAATAGAATAGAATGAGGCTATAGGAACGAACCTTCGGGCCCATTCTTGGGTCGGATAATTACTTCGATAATTATTCGGTTGTTTTACCCAAGTCCCATGGCGTATTTCTAGCCGCGTCAACCATGTCGGCAGCGGGATTCGGACCCGGGTCTTCCCGCTCGAAAGCAGATTCGCTCACCAGTCGACCAAGCTGGTGATAAGTGTCAATGTACAGTTCAGATAAGAATGTCAATGTACAGTTCTTCCATTCAGATATGAAGATGTTCCTAACATCTCAAGGAACTTATTCAATGTCTATAAGAACGTGTTTTTATAAAATTGGAATCCGATTACAATATAGGACACCTGAGAACACAACCTAACGTAGGCAAACGTGTGAGCGAAATGATGTACATTTATTTATACTCTCTAATTTTTGTGAATTAAGAATGTCAGGCGACTGACACTATTACGGTAAGCATACTGAGTATAAATTTGAAATGTGTAAGGATAACTCGTCTGAGTTCCAGAAGCCTCAATTGCGTTCACAAGCGGAAAACAAGCGAAATAACGTCTTATTCGATGCTTAGATATCAGTTCAAATAATTGCAGTGATCATCGAATCGGGAGCCATACTAAATATGTACATCTAAAATTTGCTGCAGAACTTAACTTCACCATGTAGTAAAGTTATACGTTTGTGTATAAAATTAATCACAAGAGGCAATTGCGTACAGAATATATTGCACACGCACACACTTAGAAAACAAGAAATAATATTACTTAGGAAGTTCAAGTTGATAGGAAGCAGCAACTTCTAAAGTACATGAGTGATTCGACGACCAGTAGATCCAGGAGCTGCGTTCACAACCCTCATCATAGCGAGAAGACGCTTGGCTCGTGTCAGTGGCAGGTGGTGAGCGCAGGAAGCAGGAGGCATCCGGCAGCTGATGCTGGACTGGCAGGCAGGTGATGTGAGAGCAGCAAGATCATCGACAGCAGTAACGACAGCAATAGTAGCTACGTCACAGAAATCAGTTACATCATTGACAGCAGCAACTACAGCGATAATAAAAGCTAGATCAGCAACTAGAGTACAGCGTACACATGAACATCAGTGGTAGGCAACAGCACATCCAGAAGCAGCATGAGCAGTTAGCAGCAATGAGGCCAACGCTAGCACCAGTACATTAGAACAGAGGAACAATAGAACTGTGTACCGCATACTTATTTGTGTATACATGTGACATACTTTTTTGCCCTCTGATAATATACATCTACACAGCTCGCGTGTTACAAAGAAGACCTAGAAACCAGTACAGGTCACGCAGGACTCCAAACTAAGGCGGCCCAAGCAGGACTCGAGGCCAGAAGGTCTCAGTAGCATTAGTCAGGGTGTTAGCAGCAGGACACGGCGTCTCAGGAGGCAACAGATGGACGGCTGTAGACCACGTGCCGATGAACCCTAACACATTTTAAGCACCGGAACTCTAGTGAATTCCATACCCAAATACGAGGAGCCAACACCAGCCGCAGTTCATGGCGATAAGAGAGGAAGTAAGACAAAGGCGTATACTTCTCAGCACGCACAGGAAGTCTACTGATGATAAATAATACACCGAGTTTAAAAAACAACCAACACTCGTGGCACGGACTTGAAACATGCAACACGTACGGAAACACTTCGGATACTTTTAACAATCCCCTAGAAAACAGATCGCTCAATATTCAAGAAGTATGATTTACATCGAACGTTAATCTAAAAGTAAGTGTAGAGTAAACGAGCATCGGGATTTATTGAACACGCATGAAATATGAATTTCACGTGAAGATTCAACAAAAATACTTGCGGTCATAAAGCCTTATTATCAACTGCCCAAGAATAATTAATATATACCTATTATACATGGTCGTACGCACTACAATAAGCTGATCGTAAAGTCTGATCCTGAAACTATTCCAATACTTCAAGCTAGTGACTCGAACTAAAGCACAAATCACAAGCGAGAATTAAACTGAACTTAAACAGATACAGAAAAACATGTATAATTGAAGGAAAGTCAAACGTTACGAAAGTTCTACGCTCATCAATACAGCTGTAAACTCACGTGTTCAATAATTTGGAGCACTTATTCCAGTAGATCTACACCGTGTACACCAGTAACACATCATCAGGTAGATCTGTAACGTGTACACTGGTTACACAAGCAATACATGTTCAGGTAGATCTGCAACGCGTACACTAGTAATACTCATTCAGGTAGATCTGCAACGTGCACACAAGTAACACACGTTTACGCAGATCTGCAATGTGTAGTGTACACTAGTAACCTATGTACAGGTAGATCTGCAATGTGTAGTGTACACTAGTAACCTATGTACAGGTAGATCTGCAATGTGTAGTGTACACTAGTAACCTATGTACAGGTAGATCTGCAATGTGTAGTGTACACTAGTAACCTATGTACAGGTAGATCTGCAATGTGTAGTGTACACTAGTAACCCATGTTCAGGTAGATCTGCAACGTGTACAGTGTACACTAGTAACCTATGTACAGGTAGATCTGCAATGTATAGTGCACACTAGTAACCCATGTTCAGGTAGATCTGCAACATGTAATCTAACAATATATTGTTAAGTGCTGGATCGGCGCGCATGCCCGGCCGCCTGCCAGCTCGGCCGGCAGACACCAGAGAGCGGCGCGTCGTAAACATCGGGAGGCAGAGCACAAATTTATTGCTGTCCTCAGAGACCGTAGCATGGATAGAGGCAATCGGGCAAGAGGGAGCCCACACTCTTCCCAGCTCAAACTGCCAAGCTCTATCTTCTGAATTATCAGCGCACGAATCAGAAAACCTTCGAATTATTTCAACAGTAAAACCACTCTCCGAATCACGCAAAACATATTGAAAAATATGATCTGTGGTCATGAGGAGGAAATTGGTAATTACACTAGGGTGACAAATAATATTTCAAAATAAAGAGAGCCTGTTCTTTTTATAGTTAATAAGAAAATCAGCTGACATAACAGCAAACACTTATTTTGTGGAAATCGTAGGGCACGTAAAAACTCAAATGCTGTGATAGAAAGCTACTTTGAAATTTCCTAACTTTTCTTACAAGGCTTTATCTAGACAGAAAATTATGTATTTCCAGCTAATAAAGCCATTTAGAAACAAGAGCTCGTCTCGTGGTTGCTGAGGCATCGGAGTGACACTGCACGGCCCAGTGAGACAGCCCAGGAGGGCCTCAGAAGAGTGTAGGAAGGCCCAATAGCGTCCCACGGGCCCGCTCAATTACATGGCCCGAGAAAGATGGCCCTCTAGGGCCATTTTCACGACACGAGTAACCAAGTAACACGATATACACCCCGAACCGTCATTCAACAAGCTCAAACGAACCACCAAACCTCGAATTTTCTTTTTTCTCAACGTAAGAAGAGTCGCAATAAAATAATGTTCCAAAAAATTGAAAACATGAAATTGGACAATCAGCAGCTTCAATGGTTCTCTAAATCTATAAAATATGATTGCGTCTTCCATACACTCGATTAGTGAACATAAAATATTAGGTTTTTACAATTCTAATATGAAAATGATCATGTCATGTTGAAATAACACAAATCTCAATATTATGCAGAACCAACATCCCCACAAATAGTAACGACGCTAGGGCTCAAACTTGAACTGTCATTGCGCAATTCCGTTTCACTCGAGAGCAAGTCCCAAAAGACCTTAATCGATCTCGAAAAACAAAAAAGAAAACATTTCTATAACACAATAGAAACCTTGAGGCAACGCTTCAATTGCTCAGGTTTTCAACAAATACAATATTGAATGGATCACTCACCAGCTCAATGACAGCTGAGTGAGCCTTTTGAAAAGAAAGCGACAAAATCGATCGCTTCAATGAAAACTAACCACGATCATAGACTCGTAAAGAGTTTTAAAATGAAGATTTGGAAGATGGAAGACACTCGCACAGCAACAAGACAGGGTCGAGGTCGACGTTATAGCGTTTAGTAAGATACGTTCGTGCATGACCATCTTCCTGGAAAAATACTGATTGAAGAAGAGGAACAGCAACATGGGCAAGCTTCAGTTGGTAATATTTATGAGTTGTCAGTCGCACAAGACACTGCCAACAGTTAATTTCAAAGGATCTGAATCACAAAATAGATTCACTGGTATCTAAAATACGTAGCCTTAAAGGCGAATACAAAATAACTTAGTAAGTCATATAACCAGATTCCAACAAATTATTTAGGTAAGTGCGAAAACGTTCCTAAAAACCTCAGAAATATAATCCATGGTCAATACGAAGAACTACAAGAAACAGGAACAACTTGTAAAAGAATTATAACTGCAAAAATGCGCTTGTATTAAATGTGATAGGATATATAAGTCATACACATGAAACAGAAACTATCAGGGTATGCAGAAGTAAGAGGTTAATATGTTGCTTGAAATAAAAAACTCAGCTAACAAGAGAATTTCAAAGGAAATAGCACTTGGAATACAGGTATATATATGCTGGTCGGAAATATAATACAACTTTCGCAAAAATTGGAACTAAATTGATTAAAATTTGATAAGAATGTTTATTAGATCAGTCCAGTGAAATCGTTCCCAGCTGAAGATCGAAAAGAAACAATTTTTTCTACGATAGTGCGTAAGTATAAAACCCTCTTATAGAAAAAAGTTAGGTAACGAGTTTCTTCATATAACACATGAATACTTAAGACGCTTTATCGACAGAAAATTACTCTAGAAAGTTTGTATGCGACTAAAATAAGCAGCATTTTACAATGCAAGGTCTCAGAGAATTATCTTCCACAAGAGAACCGCTGGTATAGCACACGGTAAGTCTCTGTAGTATTTAAGTCTGCCCAACTTTTCATAAAGAAGCAAGGCAGATTTGAGATTCGCTGGTTAAATAACGCTCTTTCCTGTACAGCAGAGGTGGCACGGAGCGTGTGAAGCGGTCGATAATAGGTCGAAGAAGCGCTCAATTTTGATCAATAATTGTAGGGGCAACGTGAGTCACAGTGTTCAACACAGCTACAGAGCGTCAATCAACGATCTTTGCAGTTACTTCACTACAAATTTCAACAATGTCGTACAGGCAATAAACTCCTAAATTAATACCCTGCACAAGAGAATTCAAAAGTTAGAACCATACATATAGCTGATTAGATTAAAGCACACTCGTGAGACAGAAGAAACGTATAATTGTGAGTGATTAATCTACACACGCTCACGACACCAGTTTATTGCCGTAGAATGGCAAAACGAAATAGGCAAGTAAGCGATGGGTGAACAAGTGGGCGCGTGCGTCAAGGTGGATTGCAGCGAGGATGGAGCTCTCTTACGCGTGTCTTGAGCAGACAAACGACCGAGCCTACAACGCTCACTTAACGTAAAGTCTTACCAGAAAACACAGCGAGCTCCACAATCCCACGTCTCGAATCCATGTAATTTTAAACTGAGTACAATAATGAAGAATTATGCACGCTCTTCATTGATGGATGTACGTAAAGCAATGGCGAGAGTACAAATTTAAATTAATTGCTACGGTATGTGAGTAGGTTTTCGATATCCAAGACCGTGGAAAAATTATGAACTCGTAATAATTATGAACGACAAATAACTCATGTTTCACAATTATTATGAAAGTAGAATACTTGCGAAAAATTAGTAACGAAACTGGAATTCACACAACTGAGAGACAAATGACCATTAGAAACTAAACTTAAGGCGGTGCCAAGCCGACGAGATGGCAGCACTTGTCGCTTTGCTCTTCTAGTGATATACAGTATAACAGGGTATGTGCAGTAGAGTATGAGGTTTAAGTGGATATAACGCTAGGGTATATAGAGTATGATGATGAAAAACTGAGCTACAACCCGGAACGAACATGGTACTAATAACTATAAATCTATAACCATGAGACAAAGTGGTTCGCCACTAAAACATTTAAAAAATACGAGATAATTTTTCAATATTTACATATGATCTAATTACCTGTCTTGTTTACGTTTGATGCTACTCAATTCAAGTAGAAAATCGGCGAGAATCAAATTTCAATAATATGAACAACAAAGAAGGGCACTTACAACAAGGCATAACAGTCTAAGACCTCTACCGGTTTAAATGTAGACTCAGAATCTTCTCGTTCTCATACGCATGATTAGGAGTCCTCTCATATGTGACTCCAAATGCTAAATTTTAATCAGTATTTAAAAACCTTTATAAATAGTTTAACTCAAAATAGAAATGTGTCTGCAAATAGCATAAGCATTTCCTAACATCAAATACGAACTGAAACTTCGAAATTGTAAACATAATTTTCCATGTTGATTTAGTAGATTTTCGTAACGTCCAAGTCCTAGAAAAGAAATATTTTTTCCACTGCCTTGCATAGCTTTATTTGTAACAAGAAACAATCGAAAATAACTGAAATTAGCCAATCTATAAGCGCAAACTTAACAGAATGTAAAACAGAGCTCAAGTATAGAAAATGCAACTGAAGAGCAGCGAAAAATCTATCACAGGATTGTCTAGAAAGTCAAAAAACAGAGTGTGTAAAAATCATGATCATAGTTCAATCAATAACTCATCAATCAAAGTGCAATGCAAAAAAGAGCATCCTACAATAACACACTGACACCATGTTCCGTAATTACTTTTCAAGCGAAAAACAGTGGGAAAAAGGTTTGTTTTCTCCAACAAAATGAGAACTGAATGCGATCGTTTAGGAATAAAACTGAAAAACATTCAGTTGATCCACAGCGCTCAGTAACTGTACCAATATTCGAGCGGAGGAGAAAAAGAACCAGTAGCGCGGCGCGTATTTATGATACAAGTTTAATGTCCTTTTACGAGTGCCTTGATAAGGCATGTGCGCGACCAAGCGTGGGCGACACGAGCGCATGTGGGCGTTCCCACGGCCGGCGCAGCGTTGCACATTCGCACGCAGACCACGACACTGTTCTACAGCACACGTACACGCGTCGTGTTCGCTGTACACGTTTTTCTTGTCTTTGCTATAATTGTTGACACACATGACGTATACCAAACTTTTTACCAATTTTTTTATTCACTTTAACTATTATACTTATATATTTGCTTTTACTTTTTTATTTACTTTATTTGCAAACGTGCGTTTTTGTTCCCAAACATTTTCAGTTAACACAAACTTTTGCAGGTTGTACATGTTCTGTTGTTCGTAAACAGATTTTCAGCCACACAAAAATTTTGGGCAAAATTAGAGGCTTATTTTAATGAAGGTCCATAATATGGAAGAGGGAAAATATTTTAAAAAATTTGAAATTCAACAGCTCTTGTCCTAAAAATTTAATTCAATATTTATACAGAATTCACTTCATTGTTTTCCACTAGATTTCGTTACACATAGTTCGACAAAAAATACAATATAAATTCTCATTCAAATAAAATGTTTTGCCTCTACTGCATAACTCGCGTGGCACACATGGAATGTTATCTCTTCGATCCTAACTAGGTATAACATGTATGACAATATCATCCCTCAGAATTTATCTCTCTTCTTAGTGATATCAAAACCTTCATTCGCACTCTAGAAGCAGACGTTAAACTAAATTACTCGTAAAGAATCCTGAGAGACAATAAACTTCACAACAGAAGCTGCGATTGTAAAAAGTTCTCAAGAATCAGGCTGGAGTAAGGCTGAAGAAGATACTCGTACTTACAGGTACAATTCACTACAATGAACTGTACAGTTCGGTAAAGTCACTGCACTAAAATGAAACAACAGCCGTTACAGCTGCCACTGCCGTCGTTTCTTCACTTGAGGATCAAAGTTAAGCGCTCAAGGAACGAACGAACCACACTTTCCAATCTTTTTGTTGCTGTCGCGTTCTATAAAATTGAAGACACACGTGAACAACTGATCTCTCATTCCAATACACAAAAATTATGTTTCCAATTAATACTTCCTTAACCCCACTTCGAAATGACTAGAAATCAAACAATACTCTATAATGTTATCATGCGTTTTTTATTCGTTCTTGAGGTGTAAAATTGATACACAAGTGACTGCATAATGTTCAGAAAATTTCGTAAAATATAATAAAATACATCACAATGTACCACGACAGGAAGAAATATAACAATATACTTATTTACCTTTGTCGCCACTCCGCCGAGCCCGGCCAGAAACAGTGGCTCTGGGCCCAACCCTGTCCCTTGCGTCTCGAGACTGGGCCCGCAGCCTGGGACGAAGAGACAAGGACAAAGGGGACGAGGAGGTGAACGAGGGAGTCGGAGTGGGCGAGCGGTGACGAGCTGGCGAGCTGTGGGTGCTTGACGAGCTCGTGAACGAGATCCAGTTACGGATCTGCATCTTCAGCATTGAATTTACTGATGATCAGCCCTGAAAGTTTTCAACTCTCACGTAAAGTTTCTTTTCCAAAAATGTACTGTTCACAGTCACTATTCCATCGCAGGTGACGGAGACACTTAATGGTCGTCACTGCAGTACCATGATGAAGTGAAAATGTAATTCATAATCAGTTGGGTACAAACTTGTAACACTTGCTAGACTTGCAGTTCATCACAAGCAGCAATGCTTCCAGCACATCACTAATGACAGCTCGTAACTCGGAGTCAAACCAGCCTATTTTTTACGCATAAGTGCGTGGGCAAAAGCGTCAGTTCATCTCGCTGAGTCAATTCACAAAAACAGAAGAAATTACGCCTTTTGAGAAGCAGTTGAATTACTTGAAGTATTTATTAGTTATTAATTCAACTACTGATACTGTTATTTATTAGAAATTCATCTCTGGTAACATACATCACAACACTCAGTCGTGTGAGCAAACTTACATCATAATGTGTCTCCGAAAAGATACCAGAACTGTAACACAGTAGAATGAGATAAAAACATACATTTCATTGAGCAGCAAATGTTTCTTCGGTTTGAGAGAAAACGCGGGATTACGCTAATCACACATAAAAAATAATTTTCAAGGATTATATTCGAGAGGTTTTACAAAGCATTAAGCTATCTTGTACTTCACTGCTGAGATCCGTCACTTTATTACGTCTAATTCGTAGAATAATGCGTCTGTACAATGCAGCGCTGCTACTGATAGTGTCTCGTCTATCAATTGTGATAATGAGATGTTCAGGCGGTGAGTCAAAGCAGACGCAGAATATTAGCAAATAAGTTGTTGTTGTTGACTTGTGTTGTCAATGAGGAGGATGAGCGTCACGCACTCAATCCCACGCAATTAAAAAGAAACACCTCAAATCAAGTACAAACTAACCGAAAAATGTAAAAAAATGCATGTCATACATGCAAACGAGCTTTTAAATTAATACATTTTAAGCAGAAATGCCCTCAATAGAACACTAACATTATGTGATTACGACTACCTCTCGTTGGAAATGAACAATCCAGCCGTTAGTGTTCATAAGACAATTCATTTTCTGCGCCTGATGAAAATTAGTTTTGACTACAAAAACAAGCGCGCAAACTGTTTTCATCAAGATCCTGTTTAATAACCAACAACACAATCTTTTCTGCGAAAGGATACTAAAGGAAATTTTTACACTATTCGCTGTCGCAACAGGAAAATGAAAAATACAGAAGAAAATTCTGAGAAATAATCGAAGGCGTAAAAAGCACGAATCACAAAGAACGCACAGCCATCGTACAACCCCTGCTAAAAAGATCCAAGGATCGCCCCTAAAGATTGATTAAATCTCACTAAAAACGCTCTTTTATTAAATTAATTCTTCATCTTAGTTTCTTTCATTAAGTATGAGATGTAAAGTTGAGAGCATATTGTATGAGCTAATTTGTTATTGTTTTTTTTCTCTGTACCAACTGCTTCCGACCACAGCAAGTAGATCATTAGTACATAAAGTAAACTGCCCTAACAAAGGGGGAACACATAAAAACACTACGAAATTACAGTACAAGATATATACGCTATATACAAAGAGGTTTCATTTCATTAAAAGGCCAAGAATGACAAGCCTTGCAGCGTTGCACAACATTTGTCTCTAAATAATAACCAAATTAACATAATTTCACAAAGGCAGAATATTCCATTATACAACTTTTCTAAACACACATTACTTGCGTAGTGAGTCTCGGCAGTCCACTACATACATCTTCAAATCAATGCCATGCTCACGATCACACTCTAGATAACAAATAGAAAATATTTTAACCTGAATTCTCTAACGATGCATAGCAATTTGCGATTGCCTCAGTATTTCACAAATATCAAGTACTACACAAGTTCGATAATTTTAAAGTTTCAAAACACTTTGCACATAAATTCTTTTTCACCAGTTTAAATGTTAGAGTATGAATGATTTTTGACAACACTAAGCAGAAGACCGTCCTTCAGAAGTTCAGGTAAAAAGGTTACGCCGACCAGGTGGGAGCGTAAGAGCTACAGACAACGTCCACCTTCCACAGCGATGTCTTGCGCGCTACTGAGTGTTAAGATTCTGTTAACGGCTATTTAGCCTAGGCCAGAGCTGCCAGATGCCGAGTGCTAATTATCGCAAAATTTGAAATGGAAAAAGACCAAAGACAGCCCACATTTCTACTTTTGCATATGCTACAAAAAATTTGCAAAAATAATATTAACTGAATAGGCGAAAAATGTTTACCTGACTCAATATCTATTTGAATAACCATCAAAATATCAGCCTCATTTTTTCCTTAAAATTTTTTAGTGAAGTGGAAAGTAATTATTACTTGACTTCGATATTCCTGGTAATAGAGTCGTTGCCATAGAGTATGCATGATATATATTTTGTAATTGCAAAATATTTGCAGCATATCGATTTGTTAATAAGCTGAGCTTATATTCCAATTATTACATCCCACACATTAGGATGTATTCTTTTTTGGGGGGGTTTAATTTTA
The DNA here is from genome assembly GCA_006783055.1 of Trinorchestia longiramus. Taxonomy (NCBI): domain Eukaryota; kingdom Metazoa; phylum Arthropoda; class Malacostraca; order Amphipoda; family Talitridae; genus Trinorchestia; species Trinorchestia longiramus. Next base: position 199,408 of record VCRD01000354.1, on the reverse strand, counting down.
ACTGCAGTTACAAGCGTAAACATTGTCTCGACGAATGCATTACTCGATGGAGTCGCGAGACATTGAAGTGAATACGTGAACAATACCTTGAAATGTTTATAGCCATATGTGCCAAGTCAGAAGGTAATTATATCTTATGGAATTTTATTCGTGCAGGTATTTTCTTGTCTCTAATGAAATATATTAATTTTTCTCTATTGCTGTTAATTAACACCAATGTTGTCGGCAATAAACATTGCTGTTGTCACAATTCTCCTACATTGGTTTGGCTTAATATATTATCTGAATTGAGTAACGGAAGATTATTGAACGTATCTGTAGCATCACACTCTCTACACCAACCCGTATATTTAGACAAGTATTCCATTGAAGCTAGTGGAAACATTCATAAATGTTTTTGCTAGCATGGAAGCGAATGATTAAGTCACAGAGAGCAAACGAAGCAGGAACTGAATTAGTATCGTTACAGAATTGCAAATATTCTACGTCCGTCATTTCTACATGCACATATTCTGCATGAATATGTTTTGTAGAGAATCAATAAACTAATATGATATAAATGTGTAAGTATCAAGAACTTATAGCATGTCAAACGTAAAATCCCAAGGCCAAATGCGTCCATAGGTGCCAGATTTGAGAATTTTGGCCGAAAAAGGCCATTCTGGCAACCCAGCATTCGGTCGCTCAGCTGAGCATAACTCAGGAGTAACCAGCGTGAGTTAAAAGAGTTTGGATTGGTTCCAGTTTGACTGCAGCCATGGTTGAATTTATTCCACCGTGGTTGTAAACTATGGTGATACGCAAGTCCTCATTATCCATATATTTGTGCTCCTACCAAACTCGAATGTTTCCCGCTGTATGTACACATCACGGGGAGTGTCAATTTCAAATACAGATAGTAATTTCTCTTCAGAAAAACATGAAAGAAAGAAGTGAATAATACAACTAATTACAACTACACCAGTTCAAAAAACGTTTGTATGACATTTACCAAGTGCAAAAAACACCTTCCACGACGATCGCATTTCACAGACGCTTTCTCTCTCCCTAATTGAATAAAGGTTTACCCTTTAACGACCAAATTATTTTCAGACTGATCAATATATCGCATAACTTATCACTTAATTTTACCGTAATTTTGAATAAAACATTTAGAACATGGGACTAAAGGGAATGATTTCTAATGCACTTCACCTACTATATATAGTATTATGGGCGCTACTGGGTTAACATTAAGTCGCAACTATCACATGATAGTTTATCACAGGTCATGAACAGAACTCATGCACACCTCGTGAGCCCATGACTCGCAGTGTCATGTTATGAAGTTCGTTCAGTTGCCAGTTCGCACCATCACTGACGTTCAAACTTGTCCTTTCATGTCTAACAGAACTTTCAAGAATAGAGAGCATTGATATTTTATAATGGGATTTGCTGAAAATAAAATTACAAAAACATAATATTTCATTACAGACAAATGTTGTAAATAACTGGACATAAGCTCGGTTTTCAATTTTGGATCAAAGAATGAAAATCGATGGATAACAATGGTGGAATGGGTGTGTCAAGTACACTTCAACACTGCCCTTTAACCTTTTAATAGTGCAGGGCCATGTTAGGTCTGTCCATGTAAAGAAGAGTTAAACATGTTATCCGTCAACAGTTAAGGCTTATCTATCATTGGTGTAACATATGTATAGACTTCCTCCCAACTTAAGAATCTATTTTTTGAGTCTCTTCATAATGTCAACAAAACTCTTCGAAACCTTATCATTTTAAATAGTCTGTTGAAGCAAAGGCGTGAAAAATAATTTCATGTTAATTTAAATGGAATAAACTTTAATTTCTGAGCGTGTAAATGCCAGTGCGTCAGCACTGGCCTTGAGTGAAAAATACACGGCCGGTTGACAAAAATGATAGACCACGTAGTGATTACAATCCAACTTTCATATAAAAAATTCATTCACGAAGTCGTACTAAACCGTAAATTTCTCCAATGTTGAGCAGAGTTTCTACATGGAAATGTACCAATTTATACTCCATCTTCCAATTTTCTCATACGTTGATTAGATGAACTTCGACCGGGATATCTGGCACAGTCAGAAACCCTATTTCTGTGTGCATGTAACAACAACATGAAGCAGAAGAAGGTAAACGATTGAAGCAGTCTCACGCAGGGTGGAACACTACACCTCGACTGAGGTGCGATACTTCCGGCGAACTCACATTTTCTCCTAAAAAAGTCTTACCCGGGCATCCGGCGTGTCACGAGTTAACGGCATCAAACTAGGCGGCAAAAATTGTTCAGAGAACTCTTTCAAATATCTCTCTTTGCGTACAAATGAAAGAAGTTTTAGAATATTTAATGTATTGATACGAGAACTTGCAGCAGAATCAGAATATGACAAGCGTTTTGTATGTGTATAATATACTCGAGCATGAATGGCTTTAATTCTATGTATTTATTTTTGACAATTTGGAGAAACGTTCTTTGAAAGCTTAGTTCTCATTTCACTCCTTTGTATTCTACAGAAACTCGTAAAAACTAAAGCCAACAAGAAAACAAAATTGTACTATTTCCGTAGAGAAGGAAAGAAAACGGGGTGGCTACAACGGCCTTCGCGGCATTTGGACGTCTGTGACTCGTGAGTTAAATGAGAGTCGGAAGGAAGGAGCGCTTGTGTAGCAGGAGGCACGAAACTTTAGAATATGACTGGACGTAGTGATGTACACTGCTAAGACCTAACGAAAGTCTGCGATATAATCATCACAAAAGATTCAACACTTCTGGTGCTGGAAATACTTGGGGGCATTTTGGTTGGGCTTAGACGAAAACAATGTTCAAAATTATTTCTGTACATATTTTCTAATCAATCGGAAATAACGCATTGAACTCCTAAATTAATTATTGACATGAATAGAAATCGAGAAAAATACCCCACAGAAATACCTATTCTACAACACAAGAAAACATGCTTTACGCTATCTTCCCTTTCGCCTCAGTGCGGTACAGAATTAACACAGTATTAAGGGTCAAGAAAATACATTAGTTTGCACACAGCAGAAACAGATGATAGTTTTCACTACCAACGAAATATGAGCTAGATCAGAGTTCTACTGCTCCAAATAAGACTTTTTAGCATTTTTGGCAAGTATATTCTAATTATAACAATTATTCATTATTAAAATGAACTACAACATGCAGATAATATTAAATCATTCTCGCTTGTCGCACGCTACATGGAAATTGAAAAGGATGCATATACACGTCTAGCAGTTAAGGTTGGCAGTCTCGGAAGTAAACAGTGATGTACAGACTCGTAAACATCCGCTCTGGCTGCTCCACTGTAACGTTACGCCTCCGGTGTGACTCGGAACATCTACCACGCAGCATTTCACACCAGGGTTCCAGTGTCTTAAGTTACTTCAAATTTCATGTTAGATTAAAGAGTTATGTGAGAGCAAAGTTGTAAGCGGCTGTCTCGTAAAAAAGATTACGAACGTTCAGAACATTTTCTTGTTTCTCTCGTAATTTTTCATGAAATCATTGAGCTGAGAAAATAGTGTAAAATTTTGAATGTTAAAAATTCGCTGCTCATTATGCCCTATGAATGTACGTTACATGAAAACAAGAAATAGGTAGAACATGCAACCTCAAAAGCATTCGCAATTTTAATCTGTAATAAATTCGTCAGCAGTGTAATACGGCCTTCAGCGTTTTGATTAACCATTGCCCTCTTGAGTAACGAAAAGGCAGTTCCTTTCTCCTGATGCATAAGGTGTTCAGTAGTAAAAAAAAATTATATGATTCTTTACTATAAACCTAAAACCGACACAGGTACGAGATTGAACAGGAAAAGACTCGGACTAAACCCTGACTCAAGACCGCACGTGATTCCGGAGGGAGGCGAGTACAGTATTTTGAGGTTATTTTCCTAGGATCGAAGTTGCAGTCATCACAAATGTGGAACAAGTTCATACATGACTGCAACAGTAGAGAACAACGAATGAACAATTTTTTCTATGTGTGCAAGAGTTAAATATGTTTAGAAACCTAGAAATCCAAAGTGTGATATAGATAAAGTATAAATTTGATACTTTATGTTCAAGCTGCAACAATGTAGGTACTTCATAAGCACTACGCACATTATGAATTAATTAGTTGAAAATTAAAACTAAATTCTACCATTGAACTAATAATTCAATACTCACAGATATGTTCTACACTCAGCTTTCATCACGGGAAAGGCACGTCGCTTACCTGGAGAAAAGAAAAACAATATAAGAACATATATATTTACAATGAAGCGTAAACAATTGCACTACATTGGGAGAAAAAACCGAAGGTGTGCAATTTTTTCGGAATGGAAGTTGACTAAGCGTTCATGGGTTCGCTTTTGAGGGCGATTGCAGTGAAGGTTCTGCATTAGAATTTCAAAGTTGGGAATTGAAGGAAGAAATGCATGCAGTCAAGGTCGTGCACGAGGCAACCACCACAGAAACGGCGAGAATCAGCAAGCGACCACCCAACGGCACGCGACAACAGGACCGAATCCGCCCGATGCTACAGCTTAAAACTTCTTTCCATTCGCAAAAGTTGAAACATTATCGTCTTCAAAGATGAAATAAAAGTTAAAAGATTCTTTACAACAGAATTTCTAACTCTCCGAATTTCATATCTCCAAAGAGGTCATGTTTAATGCTTGGTGGTGGATAGATCATACCACTTTTCAAAATTGAGTTCCTACTCTGCTCAGCAGTTTAAAATTTGTACCACCATCATAAATGTACACGAATATCCCTAAGAATCTATAAATTTTTGAGAAAGTTTCACATTTCTTTCCGTTAAAAGTATGACCCCGAAAGGGTTAATGAATTCTGTAGAAGAATATACGATTTCCAAAGTTTATCATCGAACAAATGAATAGAAAGAGCAAATTAGCTATTCTTTACTTCACATATTATACTATTAATAGAAATCTAAGACGAAAGTGACGATCAAGTTAATTACACGAGTGTATTTTTATTTACAATGAAACATTTAACACTTAACCACCGAATTGCATTGTAGACAATTATTGCATGTGCAAAACAAAATTGCAAATTACATTGAACCGCAATTATTACAGGTGAAAAGCTATCCAAAATCGAACAATTAATATTA
>VCRD01000354.1:166180-192772 GCA_006783055.1 Trinorchestia longiramus | reverse complement strand
GTGAGTCAGAGCGACAGCTAAACAAATCTCAAGCCTTGTGTAGACACCGAGGAATTATGTGGCAGGCAAATGACGGACCGATCACGATCACGACACCCCTGCGGACCCTTAACAGCCACCTTCAAAAGGACCGGGTGACATCGTTCAGGCAACATCGGGCGACTCGTATTATAAATGTCAAGTTACTTGGATACGGCCACATCCCAACATTGTGAGGCATGTACAGTCAACAACGCATTCATCAAAACAAATTCTCATTTCTAAAGAATTAAGGGTATTTATTTACCCACAGCATGCCGAAGGAAACAAAAATTTGACAATTCTTCTCTCACACTCGCAAGTACACACAATGCACACGTAGCACTGAAATTACTTTTGACCGCTTCCTTATTGCGTTCTACAGCTTCCGGTCACTGCAGTTGCTGTGGCACAGCAATTACGCACCTACAGTAAAATCAACGTTCATACGAAAACATATCGTTACGATAATAATTCAAAATCTCGTATAACTTATTGAAATGATCGGAATGGAGAGTAAAAAATGATATCATAAGGTGTAAACAATAATAATAAACATTTTTAAAACACAAGCAAGAAATGCGCATTTTAAATGTCAGCAGCATATGTTTGGATAAATCAAGCCTTTACTAAATCTATTTTAAAAAACGATGGTTAGATGATTCAGTTAGCCGTTGAAATCCCATTGTTCGTATTTTATTTAACACAATCCCTACCTTAACTTGGGAGGCCTGCAATAAGTTTCGTGGCACAACAAAGCGACAAGAACTGGTCTCTATAAAAATGCAAGACTCAGCTTGTACATCACAGAGATTCACGACAACTGAAGCGAGGCAATACAACTAACAACCCGTGAATGTTGTTGACCCAGTGATGCACCATCTGATGCTCACTCGACATTGCTAGAAGCAACAACACTTGTAGATTTTATTTTAATTTCGGTGGTCAACGCTAAAAAAACACAGAATGTAAGCATCGTTAAAAGTCAGTCGTTCAAAATGAGTTTTTCATTGCATCTCTTTTACTCATTCCATTACTGATTTTGATTCAAGTTTCCCCGTTGATTTGTACAATTCGGGAACGCATTAATTGACAAGAATGTAGGTTACTTGTTATACAAGAACAAATTCACACGAGTTGACCGACTTCATGAAGGATGTAGGGAAGATGTTCACCGGAACTACAGCCAGAACCCACACAGAATAAATAGAATAGTAATGTACATAGAACACATCTTGAGGGGCAGTAGGTGTTTCGCCGCAGAGTACGGCTTCATCGGTCTCAAGACATTATTTCTCATCAAATTCTCAGCACAAGTAATTGGTTATTTACAGAAAATGTAGTTTCATTTTCCACACCAAGATGATAGGCACGAAAATAAATTCAACATTTGTATAAAATTGACGACATGGCGTAAATTTAAACCCTAAATACGATCAAAGCCTAATTACACAATGTAAAGATAACATGGGTGCAGTTTAGAAATATTGTATAGTTAGCAGCATATTATTCGAAAACTGAATAATTTCTGAAAATAAAATTGGACTGTCAGACCATTACTTAGTTTACATAACTATTTACTCGACATCCTTTAGCTGCTAAACTTGAAATTTATATGAAACACATTTATAATATGAACTCCGAGCAGAATTTTTTTTAATTCATAGTGGTAATCCGATATAGCCAGTGTTGAAACATAAATAATAAAGTTTCCATTAAAGTATAGTTTCATTCGTTTTCTTTGACCATTATTTCAAAGAAATTACCGAACATGGATCGGTAACTGCACCATAGTATTACGTATTGCCCAGGACTGCCAAGACCACATAAATAAATACCAACAAAAAACACCAGAAATTGTTATTCTAAAATTCGATTCACACGTTGGAAGAAAATTGCATTTTTATAGGAATCTTTGCTACACTTTTGCCACACACATGTTTCGGAGACAAATTAACTTTCTTCCAACTGAGACTTAGTCTACACATGTTGGTCTTACATTCATATTAATAAATTTATTTAATCATAGAGAATACATTCATACTAATAAATTTATTTAATCATAGAAAATATACTTAGACCAACCAGTGTGATTACATTTCTATTGCACACAGTAGACTAACAAGATTTTAAGACTTCTGCCTAGAGATTTGTTCCAGAAGTATTGAGTGTGTAGGCTCGCATTCAAGTAGCACACCTGGTAGGCATTCACTTCATTCTACGCTGTGTATTATTAATTTCAAACAATTAAAGACACATTAAACAAACTAATACCTGACATATTCTAAACGTGATTGTGTCAAGGAAAAAGTTTTTATGTATTCTTTCTTTATCATTATTTATTTTATTAAATGATAACACTACCTGCTTGTGATTAAAAAATAATTAAAATATTCCTAAATCCCACTCTGTTGAGTGTAACACACCCTCTAATTGAGGATTGAATGTAACGCATAAAAAATGATATAAATAAAATATCACAAACATGTCACTTATGCGAAGTGCAGCAGTTGTAAACCACGGTGGCAGCTGGAGCGATTGTATCCACTTTCTCAAAAATTCTTCAGAAAAAGTTAACCCTAGTAAACATCACACACATCATACTGTGTTTACCTAAATGACTGTAAAATGCCAAAATGAAATAAACTTGTATTTAGTTTCCAGAGTGCAATCATGCTTTTTATCTAGGCGTGATAGAGCCATGAAGAGCGGAGTCTCACATCCAGTTTGCCTAAAACACATTTGCTGCAGGCGGGGTACAGGAGACGCCCTCTGTCATCCGGTTCCTAAAGTATTATAAAGTCGCGCACACACTTTGTTCTAACGCCGTCTGCGCCTCACGACGAGGTACGAAGAACCAGATTCTATAAATGGGTCAGTATCGCGTTATACCACAAACAGAATGACGAACAGCACCACATGAGAACAGAAACTAATTAAAAATCATTCGTTTCTGTACCAAGCCATTAATTAAAGAACTGCACAAAGGAGCACACAAAAAATGATCAATATTTTTCTTTAAAAATTATGGGAAAAGAAATACATCCAACGAGTACATGAACTTATGAGTCATCATTAAGGAAGACTTTCCAAAAGAGAATTGGTTGGAAATAGGAGCCAATGCAATAACTGCAGAAAAAATACAATAGAAATTACAATTTGGAGTAAAAAAATTCGGGGAACGAAACAAACACATCATTTGTGGTGACCCAATTAATGCACTGGCCTGACTTTTGTGGCCCCTGCAGAAATGAGCAGCCAGTGCCAGTGTCACAAAATCTCTGTTGACTTTAGTTTAGTGGTTGCCGAGAGACGAGACAACGCAGTGCTGGTGCGAAGCAGTGATATCAGTGATACCACTTCTGACGTGAACTCACTGCCCTGTTTATGTCCTCAGTTGCAGTTGCGCGTTACTCAGCACACTGCGGAGAATAGGAATTCTCGTTGACCGACATTCATCGCCAGAATAAAATATTTACATTCGTAATATGCTTCCAAGCCTAATAATACATACCTTTAAATACCTACACTTACTGAGACTTAAAACTTCACAGCCTTAATCTGTAAGTAGAGTAAAACAACGCAAGTGATCTTGACTCGCGTACACTTGTTAAAACGTGTGTATACGTTAGCCAGCTGGACAGTAAACAAGCCTCAACATGTACCTCCCTACAACTAAACTGAGCGACACTCAAGATGCTATTTTCTCAACTCAAGAATAACGTCCAACAAACTAGTTTTTCAGGCTTGTCATCGTGGCCTATCCATGCAAACTCAGCCTTGAGCCGTCGGATGAGAAAGCTGCATCTTTCAAAAGTAATCTCAACTGGAATCAAAACAAAGTACAGTAACAGATGAGCATGAACAATGAAAAAACAAGAAAGTAGCCGAAGCGCAGTGTTGTAATTAGAGTGACCCTATAAGGTTAAGCCACGGCAGCACTTACACAAAAAGCCCTAAGCAGGGTCGGCCTCTTAAACTTTCAAATGACTACCATCAGTAATGGCAGTTGGCACGCAGCTTCTCTTTAACACAAAGAGGTTAAAGATGGTGGTCCAAGGTGAGTTTAAAAACATGTCAGGTGTAGGGAGACTTTCTTCCAGAGCCGAATATTACGCAACATAAAATTATAAAATGCTTGTATGGGATCTCTACAATAAAAAATCTCTCGACATCTATTATAGTTGTCTAACTTGAATGCACGAATGCATGCGCTCTAGAAGTACAATGAAAAATGCTGCTCCACAAAAGGAATGTTAAAAACGTGTCACTTGCCTCTTTATTTACGCAACATCCACTGTTTTTTTAAATAACTATGTTGCAATTGGTCTCCAATTTACAGCGCACTACGCGTCCACGAATACATCTAATATTAAGATGCAAGTCATCTCGTGGGAAGTTGCTTGGCGCTGTATTAAGTGATCAAAATTTCTCATTCTGAACGCTACAATCTACAATCACAAGCAGATATTTTAACGAGTTTATCTTTGACTTTTAATGCACAGTACCAAATCATAGATTATTTATGAAGATTTTTTAGCACTTTACTTAGTATGAAGACTCGTATACAATGGACAAGGAGAAGTGGAGCACGTAAAATTGTTTTCTATATTTTTTAGCTAAGGCGCATGCTTCAACAATTACGTATTCAACATGGATTAAAATCTTGAAATATCAACTGGACACCAGCTCGGAGCACCTTATATTTCAACAATGACACTTCAAGCAATCAACTTTAGTGTGCGTGCAAGGGAAATCGCGAAACGACCACAGCGGAACAAACCATGAGACTCACCCCGAACGTTCGCCTCAACAGGACAGCCAGTCAAGCAAAATAATAGGAACCCATTTATAAAGAGCTGTCCATGACACATGCCGAGTCATGTTCAAGGTGGATTAAACAATATTTTTGTTCGCAATTGTTCTCAGAACGAAAGAAAGTCTCGCATTGAATTGTAATGCAGCTTGTACGACATGTACTTCAACAAAATAAAGTAAGTTGGAGCACGATAAAACTATACTCGCATTACACTGGATAACATTCTGTATAAAAAATTTGGAAACGGGACGAATGAAATTCTGGTGCTTCTTTATTTTTTCAATCGCAATGTTCGATTCTTAATTCATGAAAATGTTTGAATTGTCGACACCGTTATCACCCTTGAGTAATTTCAACAAGCAGCCTGAATCAGCTCTGTTGTGAAGTGTTTGCAGGAATTTTAGCTTTGGAAGGAAATTTCGCTGAAGAGCGGTCCCTCATTAGCGAGCTTCCTGTTCAGTTTGTTCCCACGAAACAGGTTGCAAGAGACGAGCAGACCAAGACTAGAGCACATCACCTCGGGGACAAACACACCAAAACAAGGAGAATGTGAGCCGATCCAATCAGAGAAGCAGACAGTCTCAAGCTACTGCTTTAGAGTCAACGCTCCCCAGACGTCAACTAGCGTCCCTCCAACTCAATGGATCGAAAGCGTGTCATTCAACGGAACAAAATTACACGTGCGATTAACAAGGTTCACTCCGTTCCCACCAACTTGTCACGATTTTAATAAATATAGTCTCTGTGGATGCAAGGCACATTGACAGGAACCAATGGAGAGAAAAAACAGTAGTACTCTCTACTCTGCCAAGGTGTCTAATGTACTTTTTTCTGTAAAAATATTCATAAAGCGCGTGCTAGAATCGCAACTTGAGTATCACACACATATTATGCGTGACGTTTACGGAATGTTGCGAGTGTTAATCTTCGTGCAATTTCCTCATAGCTACACACACGTCATCTTACAAGGATAAATAGGTGATAAACAAACCAAGATAAGTGCAAGTAGTGCGTAATATAGAGACGACTTCCAATATAACATGCGAACGACATCACAAAGAACTTCTTTTGACAACTAGAACTAGAAAGCTTTGTTTAGCTACTGAAAACGAACAAAGAAATACAATTGAATTAAAAGGGCATGAACGTTTGCACGTACTCTACAAGGAGTACAATGAAGAGCACTAGTTGTTATTCACTGATTGTTTTAGTACTCCGTCACAAAAATGCACACGACATTGTTTCTAATCTTACTGAAAATAACTCAACAAACCATCAAGTTTTATGAGCAGATACATACTACAGTACATGAAATAATGAAATTCAACGATTTCATTCGTAAATTTTCATAATGGGAAAAAATTCAACTAGCTTATGAATAATTTGATAACCGTTGAACGAGAGCAACCTTCCCATTTTCTATTGTCATGGCTACACGGGCTTCCTGTAAAAGCCTCACGATACATGATCCACCTAGCGTACCGAGACTGCCCGATGCGATGACAGGAAAGTGTGTGCAGTGAAGCATGATTCAGAAAGTCAGACAATCATTCCCAAGGAACGCGCATACTGATGATAATCACTATCATGGCGATAAAAAACTATCAGTTTCAAATATTGACTCAAAGCGGACTGTATAAATGACGGGTTACTTATCTGAGGACTTTCATGGAAGACCACGCATGTGGAAGATGCAAAAATGCCACTCATTTTGTGGGCGGTACGAGTCTCCAGGTACACTCAGTTGAAGGTCAAACTGACCCTCCTGTTTGTGAGCAGTTGAATACTATAGTTGTGTACGGTTTGTTGCATTAACTCACGCTCGTTCTCAATAACAAGGAGTTCCACATAATCAAGATGAAACCAATTCGAAATGCACCCAATAGTGTTTACTAGGAAGAATGAAAAGCAATGCTACGTTTACTGTGAAATTTTTGTTCCGTGAAAAGGTTCCTAATTTTAAGAAAGAATCAAAATGTGATTGTAACTTACAAGTGCAAGATTAATACATATTACGAATAACTTTTTATTTCATTCCAAAGGTAAGTTTTACCGGAAGAAAGTGTGTAGGCGCAGATAGAACATTACGACACGAACACCTGAAAACCAGAGGGCTGCCATATTCCAAGATGCACGAGGCTGGGTGCGCTTACCCATTAGCATTGAGGTGGCAGGAATCGCCTTCAGGAATGGCTTGACCCACCCGCTCAAGTTTAACAGGTGTAGAAAGGGCAGAGGTCTCTACCTCGACCTCAAGCCTATGGAGAATAAAATTTTTTACGAAGGGATTATCATACAAGGAATGCCTCTCAAATGCCAGAGAAATCTAAGCTCACACAAAGTAAAGAAACAAATATAAACAAGGAAATGGGGTTAGAAATAACGAGCAGCGGTGAGCATTGTGATGTGCTGTAAAAGACGCCAGAGAAAGAAGATTACCTTGTCATGCTTACGAGATATACAAATACAAACATCCGAAAAGTATTGGAAACATACAGAAATAAAGTGCAGTACATGATGAATACATGTTTTCAATAAGAGTAAGGAAAAAATGTAGAAATCGTTAGAAAATAATTATGAAATAAATTAAACACTAAGTCCATGATAACGTTTCATTGTTAAAAGACCTATAAAAATAACATGATTTGTCCTAAGAAAAGACATGAAACCGGTAGTTTTTTCCTCATTTCGCGTTAGTAAAGGAGAAGCAAGCACAAACTAAGTCCACCACAGCAGATATTCATTTGTGTATCTATATCAGGGACTCCCAATCTCTGACCTTGTAGCTCTTCAGTATTTCGACAGGTGAGCATGTACCCTTGAATTTTTATAACAAAGGTGAGTAGAAAAATAAAATTCCACAGAATTTTTAATAGAACTTTCAGGTTTTAGGAACTACAAAATAACATTAAATGTAGCCCTTTAGATAAGCAAATGTACCCCTAGGGGTACAGGTACCCAATGTTGGGAACCCCTGCTCTAGAGTATAGGCAGTTTGAGGCGAAATCACTCTTGCCTGTCATGTTCATTCCTGGAGATGGAGCATATGACAGTTGACAATGAATTGATGTATAATGATACATGTAGGCAACCCTCATGCATGAAAATATACCAAATAAGCCACGAATTACACGCTCCGTCACTAATTGCAGGTACTAGTAGTAAGTGGTCAACTTTGCGCAAGAACTATGTTCGCAGGAAAACGCACATAGATCAGAGAAGACTGTTGTAACTATAATTCCTCAAACTTCCAGGAGGAAATGCTACGACAGTGAAGCGACCACCCTTGTGGTGAAGTTACACCGTCTGATGATATGCAGTGCTGGACGTCCAACTGTGCTAGCGCTGTTGCAACCTTCTTTGTGAACGATGACCAAAGATACGGATTTTTCAATCACTTTAAAATTACAGAAAAATTGTCGTAAGAACCATCATGGTTCCGGTTTCTGTGTTCAAAGTTGTTCATTGACGGCTTCAATCATAGAATGCAATATTCTGTATGTATTTTACGATATTTGTGTAAAATGCTATATACAAAGCGATCAAATACTCGACCTGACATTCTAATTTTCTACAATAAACAAACAGAAACGTCTAAGTTTTAACAAGCTCTAAGGAATTCCTCATAAAAACTCCAACCCAACTCTTTATAAAAAGTGGAATAATCATGCTGAATTTGCTATTTCTCTTTCACCTCTCTCATTATTCGGAAGGAAATTTATAGAACGCGACTGAAAGACCTCGATTTGTGAACAATTTTTGCTTTACGGCATCACGACTCACAGAGCTTCAAGGACAAACACTTTTAGACCTGGTCGACCTCCTCTGTTTAAGGGTGTTGGTGCACTCGTCATTTAAGGGATCACCACGATCAGTGCTGCACCACCACAATCAGAGCTACGTGCTAACGCTCAAAATACAAGCGAGAACACATGTTGTCTTACCCAGGTTAGTTGGTCATTTATCCAGTGACGCAGAGTAACTTTGTGTTAAGAAACATCGCAATTTCTAGAGCCGACAGCTCAGGACGAGATGAAGCCTTCTGGTGTAGAGCGCAAACATCGTGTAAGGTGACGTGATGTTTCGCGTATTTATAAATTGGGAATTCTTTTATATGTTCTATATTTTGGGTACCTTAAGCTGATGTGAAAAAGCTTTCTTAGACAAATTTCTTTCATGCAAATTAAGCGTTAAACGTAAATATTTGTGTATATTTCACACTTCAAAACTACTTCCAGATTTGGCCCTCTCCGTTTTTTGCAACGCTCAACAAATGCAGTCATTGATCTCTACATACTGAAATAGTAATGTCAAGAATATGAAGCTAACAGTGGAGCTTGCAATGCAACGAACAAGGGAAAAATTGGTACATAACAGAATACTAAAACAGTTGAACTCATCACATGTAATTTCCTAATCTATAAGGAAGTCACGACATACAAGGAAATTGTTGTATGGACCATAAAAAGTACACTCTTTTTTCAAGCCAACGTTTGACGAGCGAACGCAGAAAATATGGCAGAAATCTTCGAGCAACAAACACAGGATTTGCGAGTCGCTGAGCCTCCACTTGAGCAAAACAGTCACGAAGACAAAAGGCATTTCGCGCTTTCTTCATCAGACAATATTTTAAAACTGAGGTCAACAACGTATAAATTGTGACAGTGCAAAGGAGAATGATAACGTATCCAACGAGTGTTGCGTAACATTCACACAGAAAGATAATTATCACGAGAACAAAACGGCACAGGAAAAATATTCAAATCTTTATTTATGCGATCAAACACATACTGCGTGACTCATTGTTTTAATCTATCTAGGATTATAAAAATCCTTGAATCAATCCTCTCGAAATATTCTGTTGGAATAAATTGCAAACCAACTGTTCGCGTAATTCAAGCATCAAATTGAACAGAAACTCGCAGAAAGTTTCAGTTGGTAGTTCGCTCTTTACTCCCGCTCCAAATCGTCTCGAAATTCAGCCTGCGTGACAGTCGACACCACAAAATCCAGCCGTTGTGAGACAGGAAGCCTGGCCGCAGTCGTGCCTTAGGGACACAAAATCGCAACCGACAATCCTCAGTGCAGGAGGTAATTAAACTACCAGAGCTATTGCTTAGCTCCCGCCTCGTCCACCGCTCCTAGTGCAGTCTCGTGCCTCTACATCGTTCCACACATCTGTCGTGTGTACGTCGAATCCATTTTTTGTTGAGTGCCTTGAAGTTGATTACACTAATTCACCACATCGTAATTTGATGTGCGTGCACTACCAGCTTGCAGATCGTTCACCTCTATTGTTATCTTAGGTTACTGGTATACTTTTTTGAACTGATAACATACATTCTAATCTTGTTCGAACAGGTGAAACACTACAGTTATCAAATTTTTACATCTCTACGTTCGTCATGTTTTTTTTGCAATCAGATGATTTAGGATCACTGCTGTGTTCTTCTCTTTCTAGAGTTGTAATTTATAAACGGGAGAATACGTTCTCTAGATGAAGCCCCGACACTTCTCAACAAAAAACAAATTCAAAATGAAAATCTCATCAAACAAAAAATAGAACTGACTAACTTGCTTGATTACACAGCCAGAATATTTTATTTAAATACCTTCGAAACAAATGCAAATTTGAACTAATGGAGTCAGATTATTACCACTATATCATTTTCAACTACAAGGGAGAGCACCAGTCCTTGAGTACATAGAAGCTGTATCGTATTTTTGGTCCACACAAGTCTTCCGTAATACAACCAAGTAGGAATCCGTCCATTCAGATGTCCTAGTTTCCTCCAAGCTCATTGCATCCACCCCAGGCTTGTGCTGTTGAGTCCTTGGAACAGCACTTGCATCGCATGAGTGCTGTTTATAGCAGTACAGCAGCTCCCCACCAACTATTACAGTCTTGCATGCAGTTATACATCGTGAACGCAGCTCACTTTTTTCTATCACTCATGTAACCCTGCAACTGAAACCCGTCTATGACGTTTAGGTCTTCGAGATCTAATCGATCTTCAATACTTTTCAAGTTCCTCTCCCTAACGTCTCAACTGAACGAGTTTTTCACATGTCCGAAGCCCTAAATAGAAAATTCTTAGTAGTAAATTACTCAATGTTGGTACCGACACCATGATACTTAAGGTCAAATAAGTTTATCAGAAGATTTGGCGTAGAAAATTTTTAATTTAATTTTAATTTAATAATCGTTTAATTTATACATTTGTTGATAATACGATTGTATCGAGTACATGAATTCATCATGAGTACAGGAACTTCCAACTCGCTTCTGGTAAATTAAAATGCTAGAACTTATCTTTGTGTGAAATACATTTACTTTTCTCTAGACGTTATAGTGTGAAAATATCCCGGTTATAATCCCGTTTTAGTAAAATTGAAAATGTTTTAACTAAACCTTAATAGCTTTGCTCCCACTTTTCAAACATTTCAAGATTTGATATTTTTGGGCGAAATTTTTTACGATGCAAGAAAAAAAGAAAACAATCTTCACAGCTGTTCAGCTGAAACGTTAGTTGCAACCCATACAAATAAAATTGAAATATACCAATTCCTAATAGCATTAACATGAATTTTCCATAAAATTTGAAAGTCCACGGGCGGGTAAAAGGAGATACAAAGTTGCTGCAAGAGTGGAATGGGTGGAACGGATATAATATGGGCACGTTGGGAAATATCGAAAGTACTGTCACAATTACGTTAGCAGACTACACTCTAATATTCTCTTACTTGTGCTGAGAAAAATTGGCAGGGAAAGCACTTCACTTTCTCGAGCAACCGCCCTCGCGGGAAGACTCCAAGCTTTCTACTATCATGTAAACTTTTCAACGGATACTCTGTTCATAAGCTGGGTTGGGTTAAGAGCAGCAAAAAGTAGAGAGTAGAAGAGGCTGTCCCTTATAAGATATCAACTAATTACGGTCACAGCTGGATAGTAGTAAGGTAAAAGAAAGATATGCCAAAATAAGTTTCAAACATCGAGAGAATGATAAAGCTCTAGCAGGACGGTTTGTTGATTGCTAGTCAAATGAAAAATCTTCATTTCTACTCAGTACACATTTCAGAAAACTCCTAAGAATCCCGTACCTTGTATTAACAAAGATATACAAGAGCCTATGTTGAAGTAGAAGCAACATGATATCAGTCAAAAGAAGGGCCTTCATTCGTTGTATATATTTTGTTGTATTGATACACATACATTATATTGTTGAAAATATTCAACAGACACGTCTGAAGAATGATAATATTATGGAACGTGATGTATACAGACACATTCTCAAGATCAAACCAAAGTTTCACAGACTTCCGTCACGGCACAGTCATCACCAGACAAGGTACGTCAAGGTCTTCTTCTTGGCAACTTGAGTCAGCTGGGCACTCGTAGAAGTGCGGCTCATTCAAGAGGCGGAAAATGGTAGGTTATGCATACCGAGAAAACGATGGGTGTTGTTCGTAACTAGTTGATTAAATTTATATATGAATTAATTGGAAATTATTTTCCCGTGCCGTCGTTTTTATACGGAACTACTGATGTTCTTTTCAGTTACACGTTCAGAAACGAAAGGATTTAAAGTTTAAAATGTGTGTTTAACAGTTTATCCAGGTTACAAATTTCACACACGTTCTCTAAAAATTTAAAACAGAAGTTGATTAATCTCATAATCCATTTGAATTATTTTTCAAATATAATAGCTTATTGCATTCGCGTTACTATAATAATTACTTGACAAAATTTGAAGACGAAGACACATGATAGGTGCACACCACACGGTTGCGTATCTGCGTTTGTAACTAGCATCGATATCAAAATTGAGTCCGATGCCCCAGACGAGAAAACGAAAGCCGATCCTAACTCAAACCTTACATTTCGATACCCTCGTGTTGGACCAATAGCCGATACCATTCCTATTGAAATGATAGATCCATTTAGCAATGACTTCGATGCTACTCGTGCACCTCTGAGCTCACAAAGCCTCACCTGAGTCGCATTCTTCAGTGGTGAAGGAGGCAGTGCAGCTGATCTCGCTGAGGGTGTCGTCATCACCTATGCTGATGACGTCACAAGTTGTGTTTCGCTGTGTAATCTCAACGTCGTTTACGGTCGTAGTTTTCATGAACCTGCTGCTGTAGCTTTGTAATTTGCTAAATGTATTGGATCGAACACTAAGCCGTTCCTTAACACCTCTACAACTAGATATTTCCTGAGGTATGTGAGCAGACGTTGCACTTTTTTGACATGAGTTCATACTAAAATTTTGTGCAACATTTGAGCTATTGTTTTCTCCAAAATTTGTCCGAACTTCGAAAGTAGGTTTAAGCAACCGTGAAAACGACCTACGACCATCGTTTCCACCACTTAAAGGGACTTGAGACTCGAAGTTGAAGGTCCTGGGAGGTTTTTCTGGAGGCACCTTGATTTCGGAAACAATTACACAATTTTCTTGAGAGTTAGGCTGCACATTTTGTTTCGCAGCGTTACTGGACGCTGCTTTACTCTTAGGTAATAGAGTCCGCCACTCTACAAAATTATCCCAGTTACCTTTAAGGAGTTCTAAGTTCCACTCACTGCCCTTATACTTGCCTCTGTTCTCTCTGATTTGACTTTTATTTTCCCTTAACTTGCACTTCAGCTCGTTGATTACAAGTGAGTTAGCTTCTCGGACAGCGTCCATATCTTGGCTATGTACTGCTGATGCGCTTCTGGTACCATTTGCCGCTCGTCCTGATGCAAGAAAACCGCGTTCTTTGCCATCAGGGAAAGGACCAGCTTTTTTAGAGGTTGACGAAGTATGAGAACGAACAAAAGCCCGACTGATATCCTCAGCACAGCTGACGTAAAATGTTGAAGAAGATATCGACGTCATTGACGAGGATAGCGATGTTAGTGGAGATAAGAATGAGATGTCCGGTAAAACAGAAGGAGAAAAAAGGCTTGTCGAGGGGTTTAGGAAATTAGAGAACGATAAGCTTCTATCCCGATGATCTTTGACCATCTTGAAGATGGTCATGCGATATCAGATTTAGGTTCGATAATGATCATGTCGATACCATTTATAAACTTTCGCTGTAAGAGTCGCCCTCGCTTAGAAGTTATAATAACCAATGACTGTAAACCTTCATGGAAAAAGAAATAAAAAAATCAGTCATCGAGTTTCCCCTGGCAAACTTTAAGATGGAGACAAAGAAAACACTTCTTCACTTTCACGAAACACGGAGAAATCGTTCATCAAACCAACACTGATGCTAATACACTGAAGAGCTATGCATCGGTTTTACAAACACAAAAACATTGAATACACTCTTTTCTTGAAGTGGAGTTTGGAGAAAAACAATTTGCAATGCCTACACACTACATTCGTTCAGCGTCTGGCACTGCGACAGAGCGAAGAAAGTTGCAGATAACAAAGCAGCAGGTTTTGCAGCTTCCAAAGACGAGGTTTTGTTCAGGCCCCCACAACACTAACCCCAATTCTGACACACTGCACGTCTCTCATGACTCCTACTGAAGTTAGTGTTTTTTACAAACAAGTCGCTTGAGCAAACTGATATTAAGAAAGAAAAGTATCAAATTAATTTTATAAGTGCATGAACAATTTGTTTGCTATTCACTTCGTGATGAATGGGAATATGTACTCTATACTCCATGCTGAATTACTGTCACACAATCGTTCTCACAACTGATGATCAAGGCACAGAAAAAATGTACGATCAAGTTCTCATATAATTTATCATGCAATATGCCTAAAACAAGCTAATTTATGACTAAATTTCACTAGATCTACATGATTAACTCATGAAATTGTCTACAACATTTTTTTAGTTTCACAAAAATATAAAATATAAAGTTCAACATATTTTTCTGTTTGTGTGCCCGAAAACGTTTCTTGAGATCCTCACAAATAATCATTATTTACCACAGCCTATAGATCGCTGGTGACAAGAACCACTGAAGCACTTCCTATTTTCACGACTAAGCAAAAATTTGGCCTCGCGAGACAAACGTGACCAGAAGAGACTGGGAAATCAAATGAAGTAAACAGGAAGTCCAATGATTTACTCATGAAAATCCAAGCGGAAATTCACTTTCGCCGAGACATCACAGTCATTGTTAAACGTACACGCGCTTCCTCACCGTCACACCAAAGCAAAACCGAGGAGACTTCTAAAAATTCAACAAGATCAGCGGAAATTAAGTTGGATTATACAATAAAAAACAAAGTTTCACAATGGCAGTGCGGGATTAGGCTAAGCCTATCTTCAGAGCCGTATTGAAGAACGACCATAGTAATGCTGGGCACGTATTCGGAAATAATTTACACGAAATGAGCTCACTGATTTTTTATCCTACCTCACTAACACAAAATTAAGAACAGACATAGAGGCAAGCAAGAGGAGGGAAGAACAGAATAAGTTTTTGAGCGTGAACAGCCGCAGGTTTACATACCCTGGCCATACAAGCAAATGCACCCTATTTGAGGAAATAAAACGGCACTCGACTCTCCAACAATACAATATGATATCGCGTTATTGATGTGAATGCAGACTACCAACGTCCATTACTCTCTTCTGAAGGAGAAATAAAGGACACAGATTTTTGTAGACTATAAGTCGCAGAAAACCTGCTGAAGATGCGTATGACTAAGAGTAACGATGTCGAGTTCACGGAAGGAGCCACGGTATCCATGAACAAATTCCACGATTTCCTGTGATTCGAGAAGCCCACTAGGTAACGCCATTGTGTCAACAACAAACCTGCATGACCCTTATCGAGACGCCATTTACGTTACCAATGGAGAAAGTCGACGTCTAGAAAGTGAAGTTATCATTAAATAAATTGATGAAAAACAACAATTTTACCAAGAAGAGTAGGAAAGCCCGATGTTACCTGACCATTAACAATTTCAACCCAATTTTCCAGAATTGGAGCAGAACTCTGTAATAAAAGTACCATGCTATTTGAATTATCTGTGGTAATAAGAACTGATAAAGAAAAAACAATAGACTTTAATGTTTCAAAAAGAAAACTAGGCACAGCGCGCTGATACAGAGCATCAAAACAACGTTGTACGGATCAAACCTGAGGGAAAAAATTGCCTTCTGTTAAATGTTACACGAGCCATTCTATTCTGTTCACAGATGAAAAAGAGAATGTTTGAGAAGTAGTTCATCGCTATGAAATAAATCCGTGAATTGAAGCAAATTTTTCCGATCATTCCCGACAGAATGAAGTGCATGACATCTTTTCCACAAGAAACATTTCCCAATGTGATTTTGTGATCGAAATGTTACAAGCATCTGAAGTTCAAACACAGGTTGATGTTAATTTGCACACATACATAAGACTTTCTTCGTTTTGGCAAGCAGGTGTGACAAGGAATGTAGTTCTTATGGCTGGCGTGCTGCCTGTGAGATGAAGGATGTGCAGAGGTCTGCATGCGTGTGAACATCCGGTGTACCCCACCAGTCTACTAAGGAGATTGCTATGCAAAGGCAATTAACTTATTCTTACTACTATAAAAATGCCTGTCAATGAGGAGATAAAAATGTATGACATGAAGAATGAATTGCCTTGGTGACAAGTAACCTTGAAATCGGAGTTTCGGAATTTTCTGCTCTGTATAAATTAAATTAGGTCCTTTGCAGATATCAGGAGCTGAATATTTCCGATGAGATAACAACACAATGCCATAAACATACGTACTTTACATGTACAATACTCAACAAGAAAGCAGGAATAACGAATGAATAATAACGACAGGTTCAGAACCCTATTCCAAAGACAAGAAAGCAGGAATAACGAATGAATAATAACGACAGGTTCAGAACCCTATTCCAAAGAGAAGAAAAGAGGCCTGGGATCCTTCTCATTCGTTCTCATGCATGAAACAAAAATTGAACGACCATGTTAGACAGATAAACAGCGAGAGAAAAGAATGACTTGATCAGCACGGACGGGCGGTTGAACGTTCAACCGAATGTTTGATCACACGGCAGCTACTCGTCCACTCCTTGATTCAGTCGTCGTATCACCGATACAACTCAGTCGAAGAAATTTACGTCACAGTCGAACCCAACGTGCATCAAATTTACAAACAAACACATCATTTCATGAGAAGACAAGAAAGCTACGATCATTTTTGATCACCCTTTATGGAACAAGTAGTCTCTGTTCACATGGCAATGCAACATAAAAGTGCATATCTTGTAAGTACTAACACCACCAGCACCGTTACTGGACAACACATTATTAACGCTCCTCACTTAAATCATTAAAAAACAATAACACACCCGGAAATCGTGCACTGATGAATTTGAAGAATAACATCACATGAAAAAGAACGTTAGCGCAGGACGCATAACCACCTCGTCTAGTGTGCAGTCAACAGCCAACTGGAAGTAAAGCGGCAGGGCGACGGCTTGTCCGCAGAGCCCCCAAGACTGGCGAATGAGAAGGAGAGAGGGAGAGCGAGAGACAACGTTCACTGCATGGCTAATCCGCAACAGGTTCCTCCTAGATGTATAATACATTCGCCCTGCTCTAAGTACAACTTCATGAACCGTGGGCAACAACTATCACATAACAGCGCTGCTTTCTATTGAAAATTATCCCACTATATAATAACTCAGTTTGTTGCTCGGTCCGTCTCTCTTCCATGCTCTTTAGAATTTAGATAGGAGAAAATTCGAATATAATAGTGTGTACATGTATTGTGCATTGTGTTGTGTATATCAAAGACACATCCTTCTGTTTGGAAACTCCTCCAAGCCCGCATCCACTGGCAAATCAAACGAACAAATTCATTAAAAACAGGTGAATTTTCACGTGTGGTGCTACTAGTTGAGATTATAATAAACTGTTTGTACTAAAACGTGTAGAATAACTGACTGAATAAGGGAGGAAACTCGTCGATTAATTTCCCTCCCTTATATCCTCATTATTTTATTGCTTCATTCGAAGGCAAGAAACTTACGTTAAATAATTACTAGGGTGTTGGAATGTAAGCCACCAAAATATATGGGCGGGATACTTGATTAGGACACGTACATGCAACTTACAGAGAATGGAAAGGTGCATTTTCCCAATATTATTGTTAACACCAAACGGGTTACGTTACAAATACCATCAGTAACAGCAAGCGAGAATATCACAGCATAATGCAATTTATACTAGTATGAAATCATCCAAATGTTTTTTTTTCGAAAGAAACCTTCTTTTCCACTCTAGGAGTCTGTCGTTTTTGTTTTACTAGCAAATTACAGAGTTTGTTAATTCTGAGACACTGTGCATTCCAATAACACAAACCTCTAAAAAAATACTGTAACTGTTGTGTTTAATATGTTGCGAATAGAAATTTCGAAGCAATTCGTCTGTAACCTGTTGGCGCGCATTGAAGCGCGTGAAAATGACACTTTACACGCACACTAAACATCGATCAGAGAATAATGCAAGCGCGCGTTTCTGTAAAACTGACAGACGTGCAAGCGATTGCGACTTGGACATAAAGATGAGTGTCGACACGAGAGAATCGAGCACACTCGTCTGTGGACGATGCGCATCTCCGAGCAGCAAGGAGCGTAACTCAAAGCAGCGTGGATTTAACTTAGTGGTAATATTGCCGAAGTGCCCTAGCATCATAAAAAGTGTATTCTTGAAGATGCGCGCTGGTTTAAACGGTAGTACACTCTACAATAAACATTCTTGTATTCCAGGATGTAGAGAATTTCTAGATCACAAACATTTATACAAATTGTTATTATAAAATACAGACACTAGATTTTAGATCTTCGTAAACAGAATAGCTATGCAAATTCATCTACTCTAAGTGAAGGAAGGGAGCAACTGAACATCAAATATTTAGAAGATAAATTCCGAAATGCACAAATACCGTTAAAGAGTAAACTCAATACATTGCTTTACGGTAGGAATTTCCTAAGAACTCTCCAAAGGAACACTCAAAATTTTTCTACGCTCGAGGTGTACTTCAAAATGTTTTTAGCCCCGGGACTTCGATTCATTGTAACGGACCACGAATTACCAATACTAATTATTCAAAAACGATGAACGTGAAAAAATAAGTGTACCAAAGTATGTTTACATGCATTGATTTAAAGTTTCACATTTAAATCTAGATACCCATCCACATGTATGTTTTATTACCGTATTTGACAGCAGATAAGACGCAACGACGAAGACGGCATATAAGACGAAGTACTGAGCATAAACTGGGTTAGTGAGCGTCAGAGAGATTAGCCTAGGCCTACGGAAGGTCTCAAACTTCACCTACAATGTATAGACGAAAGGCGATTTTTTGTCAAATTTTTTGGGAAAAATGCGTCCTCTATGCCATCAAAATACGGTAATCAGTTCACTATACTCCTAGCCCTCCTGGCGAGTGTTTAGAAGGGAGGTATAGGTCCCCTCCTGACCAAGAATTGCAGCACTGTAAAGGGATACTCCTGTAGTGCATTGGGACGATGCACACGCTCACATCCCTCAAGCTGCAGCACCGCGTGGGGCGCCACCGAGAACAAAGAACGGGTGGGACAAGAAAACACACAACTTGGAGGGAGATGAAGCTATCACGCAGGCCTCACAGAGTGAAAATTAGTAAACACTAATAGTGACACAGAGTTAAACAAAACAATGGTTGACTTGAAAAGATCTAGTTGGAATGAAAGACAATAATAACCAAACGATAAAGTATTAACGTTAACTTTTGACGTTTAATTTCAACGTTTGATCGCTTAACGAACTCATGAAACATATGACAGAAAAAATCCTGCCTTGTGTCGGTGACCATAGCAGGTACGACTACTGCACTCACGATTGCTGGCAATTCAAGGCAAGCCTCTCCGAAATTATCGCAACAAAAGGTAAAAAAATGGGCGCTCGGTGGTGTAACTTCCTCAAGTCCTGTAACGCGCTGCGAATTGTTGAAAACAGTCAACGCAACTGTGAGGGAACGATTGACGCTCAATAAAATAGTATCAATCCAATAGTTCGAAAATAAAATGAGTAGTGCACGAAAAACTCACAGAATTTCAAAATTACACTACTTTAGAGAAAAAATCGTACTTAAGTAACATTGAGTGAGAAAATAACTTCAAAAATTAAAAAAAGTTAAATAACAGAGTAACAATCGATAATGGATCCGCCTACCAAATAAATGCTTAATTATGGTGCTTCTCAATGACGCTTAGCATCCTTCCGTCACGTTAACACGTTGCCTGCGATTACCTAGCCGGTGCAAATCTTTACTTTGTACACACAGTCACTAGAAAGCCTTGAAAAAATTATAGAACCTAACCTGAGCGACCCACCGGCGGGTCGTATCGCACTCAACGTGTTAAGCCAGGCTTCACACGTGTCTGAGGAATGACGATTACTGCGGTTCAGAAAACGAATGAAAATATACTCGTGGTCAGATGACGCACGTTCTGTGTAACTGAATAATACCGATAGAATAGAATGCTAGTACACAATTGAATACCAAACAAAAATTACATCATATGGAAACATGATACATTCGATACATATCGATGGTATTTCCGCAAGGAAATAACATCGTGTTCATTTTTGCGTATTGCATAATGTTGCTCAAACACTTTATATTCGGACAGTGAAACGCAGCTTCTTCCGGAAATAAACATATAACGGATAAAACCGACAGCTAAGTATGAATTTCAGTTTGAATTAATGTCAAATCCAACCAGTGGGCAACTGAAAACTAGATAACATTCATATTAACACCTTGCCTCCGATTGCCTGATTGGTGTAAAACTTCACTTTGTACGCATAGTCCCTAGAAGGATCTGAAAAAATTACAGAACCTAACCTAAGTGGTACACATACGTACCACTTCGGAGTCAACGTGTTAACACGTTGCCTGCGATTGCCTAGCTGGTGCAAATCTTTACTTTGTACACACAGTCACTAGAAAGCCTTGAAAAAATTATAGAACCTAACCTGAGCGACCCACCGGCGGGTCGTATCGCACTCAACGTGTTAAATCATGCGACTATGTAACCAATAGGAAAGTTCACCTCAGTACCAACATGTAAATCAAGATAAATTTCCAGTCATGCTCTATTCAAAAACTGTTCAATGTCACAAGCAAACGCAACTTGCGCGCTGAAGCGTTGAACAAGTTCACCCAAAACCAGTTGCGTGTGTTATAAGCGTCGATCATCACGCGGTTGGTGAAGTTCACAGCACACCAAACAGTTCTAAGTCGCAAAATCTCCCTCACGTGGGCGGACGACCGTTGCTCTCTAGAGAACTTGCAACAAAAAAAATTTGGTCCGAACAGCAGAAGTTCTACCTAATGAGTAAGTATGTGGTGGACGATCGCCCCGGGCATCGTTGGGTCGATAACATTGATTCAAATGAACATCACAACTATATAATATAACGTTTCATTAAATGATTTTTAGGCTTAGAACCGTTCTACGAAACTGTTTGAGAAATTCTGTGAGATAAACTTGGAAATGCTTGAACACCAATCGTAAAACTAGACAAAGAGCAATTAATCATTATAACATAAGGCTATAAGACATAGAAAATATAACGGAGGAATTCTTCAGAGATAACAATGATTTTGAACAACCCACAATTGAATGTTTGATGACAGCAATGCATGTGTATGGAGAGATCGCATGCACCACAGCAGTCACAGAACGAGGCTCGAGACACGTAATAATTTCTGACACGAATTGACGGAGTTACATAAGCAATAATTGTAATGCTTGCAGAAATTGAAGTTCTTAACGGTAAAAATAACGGTTCGTTCATGACGTAAGAACGCGAGACTGGATCATTCGCCATAACTGGGACGATTACGTCAACCAGATCTACAGGTCGTAATTCTCAATGCGTTGATCTTTCTTGCAGAAAGACAGTGAGAAAAATATTCCTGTATGTGTCGTATTTAACGATTATAGAATTAGATATACCACATCGAGAGCATACAACTTTCAAATTTGTTTTCAACGACAGGATTAAGATGACAAGCTCGGTTGATATCCCAGAATTCGTAACGTTTAAACTGAAAAAAACGCAATAGGAAAAAGTCTAGCAACAGCATTGCTTGATTCGTTACACAGAAGAAACATCCTGAAGTCAAAATGGTGATTCGACGAGAAACATTTCACAAGATTTATGACACTTTCATCGTACCTTCTTGATAATACATTCATCTAAGATAACATATCAAGTATGAACTAGGCATATTTCTAAAACTGTTACATAAAATGGAGACGAAAACTTTAGGTATTTACAAGTATTGCATGTCTTAACTCGGTGCACATTATGAGAACTCGAAGGAGCCCCCTTCTTATGACATGGTTGACGCGGCTAGAAATACGGCATGGGACTTGGGTAAAACAACCGAATAATTATCGAAGTAATTATCCGACCCAAGAATGGGCCAGAAGGTTCGTTCCTATAGCCTCATTCTACTCTATTATGAATGAAATTTATTCATCACACAGCGCTCCTCGGAGGGAGGTAGATCCTGATCTCTTCGTAGGACTGATACTGTCCTCTTAGACAACGTTTGATAACAGACACTTAGCGGAGATATCATGAGCTACGATCAGCGACATCAGTATTTAAAACTTATTTTACTTTAATTTTTGGTTTAGATCGTATTATTTCTCCACTATGCTATAGTTGCTTGGCTCCTATACTCTCAATAAATCATTTCTTCTCGGGTTAATGTTACTTTTACAGGTAAAATTAAATGCCACTTTTTCTAGGTCATATACATCAAAATAATAAGCCACGAAGAAACGTACTCGAGAGAAGCTTTCATGAAGTACATTCAGGCATTGAAGCTCAATTTAACAACGAAGTCTAGTCTCAAAAGTCCCCCTCAGATGCTCCTGGAAAACAATGAATATAAATGACCATTGACATAATTTTTTTCGGTATATCAGGCTTAACGGAAACGAGAACAAGCGGTCACGTCGAAACAGATACTGCGTCGTAGAAGTTAATGGCCGTGACACCACCAGTCAGAACAACTGCCATACAAAAAAACTGCGTCTGGGCTCTCTAGTCTCTCTACGCTGCAGAATCTTGTGAAGTTGGTAATACCTGTTCGTCTGGTGCACACGACTATGCAATTCACATACATCACAGTAAAACGAACTAAAACGGCTGTTAATGTGGTTGTCACTTTGCATACTCACTAATGGGGATGAGATTGAAAATGAATTACAAAAAAGTAATTTGATGACAGATTGCACAAATTTAATGTCGTTCAATTAAACCTGCAACAATGCAATGCCTTCAGGTCCAACATACTGCAACTTCGTGACTCACACTAAATTCTTCACTATAAACCAGTGACCTTCCTATTATTAACAATCACTTTAGATTTTATTTATCGTCAGTACTCTATTTTCTCTTTTAAAAAGTTAGTCTAGAATATATTTAATATAAATTATATCACTAGATATTAATGTCGGTTTTACCGTACGGTATTGTTATTATTATTACGGTATTATTGTATTTCTTAATTATTAATTTGTTCTTGAGTATTATTAGTTGTACACAGCCAATTACAAAATTATTTTTTACTTCTACCAGGAAAAAGAGTGCAGCAGGGCTCGACGGATACGTACTTTAAAGGCTCATTCAATAATATATTTCACACGGAAAGAAGAATCTAATCAGCTTGCAGGCACATGGAACATTCTTCATGTTTCACAATCAGCGAGCGGGTCCCGCAAGATAAATCAAGTTAGTTTTTTAACCCCAAGGCATGGCTAAGACAACTTGATTGCTTTCTTTTGGCGAATTTTCGTACTTGGAAGACGAACGAGCGCTCAGTTCGTACGTGTGGCTGCTGGCAGACGTGCTACAAGATCGTCGTTTGTACGAACATCAACAATGCACAAGGAAGCCAAAAAAATTAACCTCAAATGAAAAAAGGCATCACAAATCAATTGTTCGGAGAGACGACAAAAGCCTCTTGCTAAGCCTTTGCTGTAGCGGTGCGCCTTCAAGGAGACAAATGACGCACTCCGCCGTGATCCCGAAACAATGAGTGTACAAGGAATAAAATACACGAGAGGAATAAAATCTGTCTCAGTCTGAGCGAATTATGGAACAGCGCACATCATTGAATATAAAACTATAAAAATAGAAGTAACAACGAAAATTAGAGAATTTATTTTCGTCATTAAAATCTACAGGAGAAATAAACTTGAAGATAATAATTTATGTACTTAGGAAAGAAGAAAAATATAAAGACAGTTTCGAGTGAAAATGCATTAGCATAATAAAATATAAAAGAGTATCAGAGTAAAAATGTTTCGCAAAAATGATTGATTAATTAATAATCACTTGTCTCTCAAAATATAAGAACGCATTTTGAAAGAAAAAATGAAAGTTTTGATGAAATAGTAAAGATACTTTCCAAGTACAGATATCTTGCGTAAACGATTCAACACCGGGTATGTAATAGTTGTGGCCTGTAAGTCACCAGCAACTCATCTGGTTTTTGCCATAACTTGTACAAAATTTGGATGGAAGGGTGGACAGCACTACTTGCATTTTTTCACGTGGTAAATATAATATATTTTCCACGGGAAAAAATACAAGTAGTCCACTCCCGTACTGTCGCTAACACAGCGCTGACAGAGGCGATTACGATCCAGTAGTTTACTATATGAAGGGTGGACAGCACTAGTGGACTACTTGCATTTTTTCCACGGAAAAAAATGCAAGTAGTCCACTAGTGCTGTCCACCCTTCAAGTATACTCCGATAAGAAATTAGCTTCAGGGAAAATTAAACCCTTTTTAATAAAAGTACGGCAATGTGAACATCAAAACGTTCAAAATTGAATAAAAAATTTAATTCGAAAATGTACAATTTTTTCTAACAAAACCAATGAAGGAATTCATATTTAACTAGAATTACACATGCGCACCTAGACAAAATATGTATTTAATGTACAACTGCTGGTATATTCTTTGCACCAATAGATCGAATATTATGACATAGTTTGACCCATGATCACCAAGGACTTCACAACAAATAAAACCGTGCACATACTCGTCCAGGGGCAACATGTGCAGCATCCACACCACTGAGAAGAGCTAAGATATGACCGCACACTGACACACAATTAGCGTAAATTAACCGGATCTTCTTAGCTCTCCAACAACGCATGAACTGACCACTGACTCAATAAGTGTTTGCCTTCATTTGACGAGGAAAGAGAAAGCGTCACCAGTTGAAGGCATCAGTACGACTAGGGCAGCAGTGCCGGTCAACTCAGACGCTCTCGACTGGCTGGGGACGTGTGGGGTACGAAGGGAGAAGCGGAGTCAGATTAACGCAAAGCAGTTTGTGTCTCAGCTAACAACATTCCCGGTATTGTTATTTTTCGGCATCCTATGTAGCTATTGACAATGATGAACTGTTGTTGGTGGATGCTTAGTGACAATAGTTTAAATACTTTGTAATTCTTGTGTCAGTTGTGAAGAAACATCTAATAATCCATGAAATTTCAAAAGATATCAGAATTTATATCATGATTTAGAAATCGTAAGGTAGAAACTCAGCAGACGAAATTTCATCCTCAATACTTTAAATTCATTAATGAATGGGTAATACTAGAGTAAAAATGTACTTCTCAAAACACTACTCGTCTATTGTCAAATATAGATTCTATTTAACGCGGTATTACAGAATAATTTCAACGACGAATCCATACTTCGCAGGGGAGACAATCCTCGGATTGAACTAAAAGATTTCATGACTCGTAAGGTTGGAGCCTACTGCGTTCTTTGTGAACCCACATCTTGGGGTCACGCGGACGGTGACTGGAGATGAGCGAAGGGGATTAGAGCGGAGGTGAGACGCTTCCACTACTCACTCGCACAAAGACGAGCCTCCTCGGAGTTGAACGGCCGGCATTCCTTCAGAAAGACCTCCAATTTATAACGCAATAACGTCCACATGAAACGAAAGGGTAAGAAAGTGATCCCTTCACACAGGGAGAATGGCACGACTCGAGTACACATGGGAGAGACACGACGCTTATCGCTGTGGTTATGTGAGAGAGAAGTTGTGCACATGCATGACTTGTCCGTGCTACGACATGCACAACACAAAACTGCGCGCACTCCGGAGAACACATCGAGAGAAACACTTGTTAAATATAGAGGTGTACGAGCAAAGGGCAAAGTTGAAAGAATACGAGTTTCTTGGTACAAAGAGTAACATTCAATTAAACTTAAACAACAGATGATGAACAAAATCTCGCGTTTACTTCATTCGTACAGTAAATTTTTCTAAGAAAATAACACAAATTTTCGGTCTCTCCAGTAAACTTAAAATTGAAAATATACTAAGAAAATAAGGGACTAGAAGCGAGGAAGATCGCAAGGGAGGGGCAGAAGGTGCACCTACAGTACATCAAAGAACGATAACTTGAAATGGTAAAATTAAAAATACGCACCCAAGAACTTGAGCCTATTTATCCAACAGGAACTTGAACCTTTTTCATAATGGTGTTCAAGGCTTGAAACGCGTGTTAAAATGACGAGCAACAACACACTAGAGAAAACGCAGGAAAGCCAATGAAAGAAATAAGACAGACAGTGGCAAAGAGCAGCGGTAAGGGACAGGCAGAGGCAAAGAGCAGCAGTAAGAGACAGACAGAGGCAAAGAGCAGCATTAAGAGACAGACAGAGGCAAAGAGCAGCAGTAAGAGACAAACAGAG
>VCRD01000354.1:132917-164024 GCA_006783055.1 Trinorchestia longiramus | reverse complement strand
CTCCCAACGCCCCAAAACATGAATGGTGGTAAGATTGCTCCATGCATGGAGACGAATTGAACACATAAAATACACAATTACGTTACACAGGTCACAGAGAGCAAAAAATTTTTACCTGCCAATGCATACCAACGACAAAACACGAGCAGGAACAAGCAAGTATGCGGGTGGTAAAAATGGTACCAACTAACGAAATGGAACGACGGCATAAATATGCCAAATTACGCAAGGACACAGAGAGCACAAATATTTTCTTTCGGATCAAATGCAAATAGGGCAACTCGTACACGTCAACTAAGTTATACGAAGACACTAAAAAAGTCTGTTAATGACATGTATGTAAATTTACAAGGAACAATAGCGAACAAAGTAAAAACAAAGTACAAGCTGCACTCCGATTAGGGAGTTGTAGCACAAACTACCTGTGGACAGACAAAACTTCGAACAGATGATGACATAAAATACAAATGTACTCTCTTTATTGTGCACGGTTTAGTATCGCCAAGTGCCGTTGTTATTTACAGTAGCAGCGATACGAGAACACACGTTTTATTGGAAAGACGTTCAATTCACTTAGTGCTCGCTGGTTTAAGTAATGAATTCAAGTGCCATCCTACAGTACCTAACTCAACGCTACTATTGTTACATAGGAGTCATTATGATCCGGTAACCGATGGTCCGAATAGCTGAAATCAAAATGCATGGCATCCACATGGAGAAATCAAACCACTAACTCGGTAAAATAATTCGACTTTTAGTTGTGATTTATAACGTTCTTAATAATATCAGAATAGCTCGTATCAGTATTACAAATGCTCTGATCCATAACAAAATAAAACCAATTAGCATTTAAAAAAAATAGTGGTTTCTACATTACGAGTGAGAATCTTCAATCTGTTCTAGGGCTGAGATACTGATGACAACTTGGCTTTTTTGCAGAGTAAATAATCGTATTTAAAATAAACGTACGACAGCATTACTTGATACTATACCACTAATGTAGCGGTTAATGTCTCAAAAAACTAAACACACATTTTTTTGTCGATGTACGTTTGACAGCTTCATGCAAGTTGCCAAATATATCAAAAGGTAATCGAGATTCCACAGTCAATCACGCGAATAAACTAATAGGCGAACTAACCAATTAAGATGAACTTCGAACTCACTCACGTCGACTATGTTTATGTAACAAATCTTGTTCAAGGCAAGACGTCGAAGTGAAGAACTAGTCTCTGAGTTAGAAAATTCCACGATATCAACTTTAAAAACCACCCACATTTCTTGCAGCGATTTCGTAAATAATTACAATAAAAATATCAAAGTGTAACAGAACTTTAGAACAACTCGGTACAGTTCATATAAAGAGGGATATTTGTCTCAGGATATCGGTTTAACTGAAGAAAACAAAGAAATGTGAAAGTGATGAGAAATAGTCAAATCAAAGAAGAAAATAAAATAAAACATTGAAATTACACTTTAGCTCAATCTTGCATCCAGTGTTTTGCACAAGAAAACAAAATTCAAAGAGCTTATAAAATTATTAGAGATACTTGATCATCTCTCGTTTTCTGAGTTTAGTAAAGCAAACATCAAGAACATTGATCCTTAAGTGGTAACTAGAATATCGACCATATTTCTCAGAAATATCGAGCAATATTTATGTTATCAGTTTTCATGTAAAATCTGCGCACAATTTTCAACGCATGCGAGCTGCAGTAATGATCATTTACCCCTGCAAGAATGTTTTCTTTGTTCCAATAACTGTCCCCGGGTAAACCCACTCACCATGATCACACACGTCGTCCTCTACGTTGTCAAGGCTTATGATGTTGACGCAGGAGGTGAACCATTTGGTCGAGCTGTGAGGGGAATTAAAGGGTCGTACGTCCTCTTCAGAGTCGTCTATAGGCACGTCTGTATACCTTAATTTCGTGCTCAAACTAAAAATGTTTGAGAGAGAAAGTGATTTTTTGTTCAACACCATCGTTCTAAGACAGAAATCGAAGAACGGGAAAGAAAAAACTTTCTGGTGTCCAGTGTCTAAGAAGTTAGTGGTGCTGCCGCTACGCTAAAGCTCAACTCAACTCTACCCGCTGAATTACGTTCCACTCATGACACATCTGTTTACACTCCATAAATTATGAAAAACTATGAACAAATCATGTGAAAATACCAAATCAATCAATTTCACAAAGTTCAAAATTCAAACGCTATCACAATATCAGCGAAGATAGAACACAATTGGCAGAAAAGATTCTAAAACAAGAGCTTCCAGCACGAGTTTACAAACCAGAGAAGGAACTGAAAAGTAGACCGTTGGTAGCAGCAGCTGCAGCAGGTCCCGGTATCTTAGATACCACCAACAAGCCGTCGATTAGATAGCGCGCTATCGGCCGCAAACATATTATGCCAAACGTAACTTCTAAAGAAGGAGCACATCATCAATAAAATTAACGTATAACTGGTAACATCATGTAATATAACAGAATATGAAAATATGAACGATATCTATAGAGTAAATACTTATGGTGCTACCAGATACTCTTTCTATTTGAACAATAAGTATATAAATTGGAAGCTGAAAAATAAAGAGTAGAATACAACCTTGCGTATGAAAAATATCAACGAGTAGTTTGGCATGAAACATGGAACACAAATGGAGGCAGTATCTAAATAAGTTCTCAACACTTTTCTAATTAGTCGGTTATTAATAAACGACTTATAGACGTGGGCCTATAATATTAGACTTATCTTCCTACCTGTCACAATATCTAAGCCTTCCTTTTACATAGACTAAGACTAAAAAAATAGACACTAGGAGACCGACATCTCAGGCACAAAATTAAAGAATCGATTACATGCGATAAGCTTTATCGTAAAATAAACTGAATAAATAACTCACAATAAGAGCAAAACCAATGCATTTCCTGTTTAGACCAAAAGAAAACTGGGAACTTGAGGCTCATCGAGAACATGTTCGAAAAAATAGTCCCTCTAAGTGAAGCAGATGTTAGGTACTGTTCTGAATAAGCACCGTCCCAATATAACTTAAGAGTATGAACGCCAAACAGTGCCCAATTGTTCGTTGTACACCTGCATCCGTTCTTCTCTAGTGGCCAACAACTTCAACGTGCGGAGTATTTTCATTGTTAATCTCCGGTCGTGTGCTTGAATGGCTAGAACGAGCATGGCTTCGAAGAACATCAAATCGACAGTCGACAGGATGAAGTTATAGTGTTAATAAATCTACTCCCATTAACTGAGGTTTTCAGTACAAATTTCAAGTGAACAAACACCAATATGCAGGTAAGTAGCCGCACTGTGTGCATTTTAGGCAGTTAGTAAAGTTCAACATTAACTAATCCTAAAATATACTCGCATGAAGATCACGTATCCTATGAAGTATCACGATATTGCGATTCATATTTCTGGAGGATCGCAAGCTAACAATTGAGTTAAATCAATCCAGCATTATTAGTGATCACAAATAATGACACTCAACTCAACCATTTGTAGGAGCTGGATAGTCGAGTTTAAGACAGATAACAAGAACAAACGTGGACGAGAAAATAGGAAAGATCAAAAGAAACAGAGGATAGGCTGGAATGTCACAGCTCAGTTCATATAAAGAGGGATACTTGTCATAGGATATCGTTCTGACTGAAGAAAACAAAGAAATGTGGAGGTGATGAGAAATAGTCAAATCAAAGAAGAAAATAAAATATAAATTGGGGCGATATTTAACAAAATTAAAACACAAAAATAAGAAATGATGCAGATGGGTGAAGGTAAATACCAAAGGAAACGAAAAATAAGTGCTGATTGATGGAAGTAAATTTCAAAGACGTAAATACTAAATATGTCCTGAATGATGGAAGTAGATTTGAAAGAAGTAAATAAGAAATAAACGCTCATGGGCAGAAGTAAATTTGAAAAGCAAATAAGAAATAAACGCTGATGGAAGGAAGTAAATTTGAAAGAAGTCCATAAGGAATAAACGCTGATGAGTGGAAGTAAATTTGAAAGAAGTCAATAAGGAATAAACGCTGATGGGTGGAAGTAAATTTGAAAGAAGTCAATAAGGAATAAACGCTGATGGGCGGAAGTAAATTTGAAAGAAGTCAATAAGGAATAAAGGCTGATGGGTGGAAGCCAATTTCTAAGTCAAAATGAAGAGCGATGATGTACGAGGTTCAAAGTAGGGACTCGACTACGAGAGACGAGGACATGGCAGCAGATGGCCTGCAGAGACCCACGCGCTGGCAGAAGACACGCCCTGTAACCCACCAGACGACCTCAGCGGTCACTCATCCCTCAAAAATGTGTCCCATGCGCAAGCAACCAAACTTTGCTTCAAACCCACATTTTTTATCCAGAGAGGCGGTTTCAATTAATTTCATTACCATTCCAATTAATAAAATTTAATTCCAATAATTTTAATTTTATATAAGTTTAAGCAGAAGTTTACACTTCAGGTTACTATCCCTTCCTGCCAAATCGAAAAATAGATTTCTTTGATATAGCAGACTTTTTTGGTGAACTAATGTTAGTAATTTTTAACGAAATGTAATCAATAGGCAATCACAATCGATGAGAAAATCTCTCTGGAAACATTGATAAGTACTTGAATAAAACATGATATAATTGGCCTGCTTTTACCTTCTTGGCTTTCAGGCATATTAGAAGCTGTAAAGAAACAACTCAGATGTAAAAAACTCAATGATTTTAAATAAAATAATAGAAATACACAACAGTGACTGAAGAACGCAACGCAAATTTCGATTAAAATATTCGTGGAAATCTTCTTGATCAAATGTTTCATCGTAAGATTTCATGAAAATACGAGAGCAATTTTCTTCTCTGTCGTTGCTTTCTTTTGATCGTTCCGTTTTCAACACATTTTTCTTTCTTACCTCTATTTCGTTTTTATTGAACCTTCAAATGAGTCAGATCATTTTGCTGCACCGTATACACGTATTATCTTTATCTACACTGAGTCACAACATTCGATTAAATTTACAACACGCAAGTACTATTCCTGTCCAGAACTGATTGTGCGAGTAGGCCGGACTAGGCAGATCAGCGCATAAGGTGCGCCGGAAAATAGCAGTGGCGGGGGCATGCAGTACTAAAATATCTACGTCGCCTCCAAGAATAACGTGCGACTAATCCTTATTATTTTATTGAACTCTTTGACACAGACTATTAGCACTTTCTGTTTTAACTATTAGTATCTTTTATGCTTAAACTTCTCCTAAATGAAAAGAAATTCACAATATTATACGGAAAAGTAGATTTTTTTCGAGTAACAAAGGTTAAATTCGACCATCAGTTCAAAAGACGCAGGTGAGGATCGATGCAGGCGAACTCTCTATTACAATAAACAAATTCACAGTACATGAACAAAACACGGGCAATATTAAAAACGTTTTAATTTCCAAGCCTTATAGCTACAGTGAATAATTTAGAGCTCAAATTAACATCAATGAAACACTTTTTGTTGTTAGTCTCCGAATTCATGAAGCGCAACGCATATTTCATCCTTTTTATAAACGACAGCAATACTTTCCTTAAATCGGGATTTATAGTAGCATTTGATGCAGCTGATTACCTATTTCAATCAACTTATATGAAATAATTTTACAAAAAGTGAAGGTTATAATAGTATATGCCTAATAATAGTTTTCTACAACTAAATACGTTGAAGAAAATAATGTGTCGTAGAAAACTCTAAATTTCCGGG
Source organism: Trinorchestia longiramus (assembly GCA_006783055.1). Lineage (NCBI taxonomy): Eukaryota > Metazoa > Arthropoda > Malacostraca > Amphipoda > Talitridae > Trinorchestia > Trinorchestia longiramus. The sequence continues at coordinate 158,281 of VCRD01000354.1, read as the reverse complement.
AAAATTTCTATAAAAATGTCAGCGGAAACAAACTTAAGTACAATGGGGAACCACTTCAATACTTTTCATTATTTCATGATAGAATTACCAGGCGATAATGAAAATACCATTTAAATAATCTATTCATTACTATTTACTCTTTTCGAGATGAATTACTTTTCCAAATTTTTGCACACTCAAACAACGAAAAACTCTGCAAGAGAAAATTGGGAAAAATGTATGAGATTTTTTATATGGATTTACAAGGGCTTCAGAAGAAAGCGACTGAAAATCAAGTAACGAATAAATTATTTTGATCCAACATATTATTTTATATATATGCAAAACGCAAATATCACTTAACATTGTTTCAAAAAGCAAAGCATAAACATCCGAAACACATTTTTTCTCAAAAAGTTACTGCAAAGAAAAGAAACCTATAGCAGATACACAACATGAATGTATATATAGTCTGCCAACTTCTATAAGTTGTTACAGATACCTTCAAAGTAGGACCGAAATCGAAAAGGAAATTAAAATATTCGGTAGCGGAAAATACATCTCTAGGTTTGGGTAAGCAACGTCGTATCGAATAGGGAATTTCTAACTTACTGTTCTAGCGTTTGTGCACATTATTGTCATAAAACTTGTCAGGCATGAAATAGATTTTTGTCAGGCTTTACGGATTCGTCATGTATGCCAAGCTAACCATAGCAGATATTTAGAGTATCTGTTGGTATCTTTAAGTAAAAATAAGAGCTTAGTAGCTTCAAGCAGCCTACACAAGATTATTTAATTTGATGCCGATAATTTAGTTCATTTCAATTTATGAACATAATTTCCGATAAGCAAATAATAAATCAAATGAACACTGACAGTAATATGAGCTTGCACCGGTCTCAAAATAATAATTTGTATTAGAACAAACCTTAATCCACTGGAAAAAGTGCATCTTTACATTTTAGGAGCATATTTTTACATGTTTAGGTGCAGAACAGCGTAAGTTTTAGTGTTAAAACGATGAGAATTACGACTTTTTTGTGAAGATAACACGGCTGAAATGCAACAAACTAGGACTGAATCGAGTATTTTGAAATGCAACCGATTTTAATATCACCTTAGCCATGTAACAGCACTGACACATTTAAAATAATTAAGACAAGTTCGCTTGTATCTTCAAATTTTATAAAAAATAAGAGAGATCAGTTGATTACTTTAGAACCCTCTGATAAACTGTGTTTGAAGTACTCACAATTCATCACCGTGGCAGAGGTCGTCTAGTCTACCCCTCAAGTTGTTCTTACCTGAAAATAGAATAAAACATAACATGAAAAAACCTTAAAGAATGGAACTTTCTTTACAATCGAATGACTAGGAAAATTATTAGTATTCATATAAGACAACATTGTCTCCAATTTGCTTCCTTCACGCAGGGAATATGATGAAAAAAAAATATTTTCGGTAAAAGTATATAGTATTTCAGCATTTAACATTAATAGATACTCAAAAATTATATTATTTGTCTCCGACTAACGACTCTATTTTGAATCAAATAAATTCAATGTTAAAAAAAATGCACCATTGTTTAGCATAGCATTGTTTCGCGTTATTACATATTTACGTAGAAGAAATATGATTAATAAAATTATAATTACAACGAAAAACAATACAAATTGATGTTTGAATACCCTGACCTCGTAATACAGTAATACTAGATTACCTGAGTTTATAATATAACACTAAACGTAAATGAAAAATAAGAATGTAATTCCATGTATCTGAATATCTCCACAATACGGTTCATCTAACAAGGCAGCTAACTGAAACTGCCTTAGCTTTGTCAGCTCAGCTGAATATCCCATCATGGAAATCAAACAATGCTTCAGATACCGCAGCGAGTTAACCGAAAACACAAAATGTTCTGCTTGGCTCCTCGAGACGCATGGCGTTCGTAAGGGTAGAGAGCGCAGGGCATGGCTAGATGCCAAGGCGTATATACGGAACACATATGTTCTACACGTCGCCCCTACCTCTGATAAAAGACCACGGTAAAAGTACTGCTTCAACAACACCCCATCGCACAGACAGCTTTACAGACCCGACGCAACTCTTTCTTACCCAAAGGCCTGATGCTCGTTAGAAGAGGCGAGTGCAATGAAAATACTTATTTTTTATCGACATGCAAAGCATCCTTTGCAGGAAATGAACTGTTTTTGCAATGGGAGGTCGTAAGTTCAAACTGTTAATCAAAAATGACATATTTTAGTAAGTACATCTTAAAATAAATTCCAAACACGGAAAAGAGGAGGACACGAACGTCAATGGTAAGTTAAAAATACCGAAGCTGCCCGTATAAAATATACATAGTTGGTTTGAACTTTTAGCACAAACGGCAGAATATGCATAACTCGTTAGATAAAACTTCAAACGACCCGATATTATAAAAGTATTTGGAGTACAGCGAAACAAAATCATTAGGATGCTAAATAAGGTTATATCGTCACAATGGAATCTGAGTAAAATAATGTATTTTAATTCGAACTCAAGTACTGAAGTGAAAATATTTAAAGACAGTTACACCCACACCATGGACGCTCTCATCTATTTCAGCCACGCCATTTGTACAGGACACATCATGGTGAGTCGTGGACTACATATTATTATAAAGCAAATTTGTCTAGTGACGCAGTAGGGCGAGCTAGTTAGGTGCTCGCTATAATGTATTGTCAAGCCTGACGTACAAGGGCGTGGTGGTACAGGCAAGATGGAGGCGCCCGCCCATGTTCAGTTAACTCAATAGGACATGAGCCGTAACCAGTCCGTACCGGAGCATCACTCGTAAGGAAGGAAGCTGGGCCGTGACGTTTATTGTAGCTCTGCACAACACTGTCCTGGGGAAACTAGGTTCCGTGAGCTTCCCATGAAAACTTTTTAGGAAATACTGACTACATAAAATTCAAGTTAGAAGGCTACTTGATAAACAAACTCTATCATGGGAAGCTATAATGGAATTACACAGCTTGAATAATTAGAAAACCATCTTTACATAGTATATTATTTGAAAACGTGTTTACACTAGCTTTTGGACCACATCAAATGCTATAATTGAAAGCCAATGCCGACTCCAGCACACAGACTGCTGGTTAGAAACAAAACACCTATTAACTTGCTAAAAAAAGAAGAATTAAACCAAATACTCATAACATCGACTGGACATGAGGGTCAAACAAATTATGCACGTGGGCTGGCTGGCTATTAATGCAAATATTCCTCCCCCAAAACGAACAGCTCAGTAACTCGATGACGAGGTAAAGCAAACTCATGAGCAATAAGCACGAAAATATAACTGTATGCTAAACGCGTACACGATAACAGTCGTAAAAGGGCACGAGCTTTTTTTAAGCACAGTAAGAGAGTTTTATGTCCGAACTTCATCACTCCTAAGAGACCGAAATGCCCACACAACGCAAACGTAAACACAGCGTATCATATTTCAAAACCATGTGTGCCCCAATCAAACGTAAAAAATACTATCATGGACCGAGATTTAAACACGAATGCGAAGTGCATTAACAGTATTTAAACTAAGAAATGGCTGAACGACACAGTTTAAACTAGTATATCAAACATAAGCGGCTTCATCCAATGAAGTGGGAGTAGCAAAACCAGTTCAGTCAAACGTCCATTGCTAAACAGCCAAGTCCCTTACTACAGGCATAGAAAGTTAGTACCCACAGACGATCGGGACATTGCATAAAGATGCTGTCGTCAAAGAACACGTTTAGTTAAGCTGCCCATGAAGCACGAGAGAACGGACGGTTGTTTGCACCTGAGCGGAAGGTTAGTTTACGTAGAGCTGAGTTGGTTCGCGGAGTGCCTAGAATACCTCTTGTTTACAAGGCTGTCTACACTGTGGCATGCCAGCGTACACAGCGTGTTTAGAAATACGGTTAAGCTCGCAGTGACGAGCAGATTTGACTGACATGGGGGTCATGAATTACAGAAATACTGCAGTACAGGAAAAGAGAGATAACATATCCACGTAGGACATTTTCCAGCAGCTGTGTTCACATCCGAAAAAATGGATACTTCAAGCGTCGAGAAGATGCTTGAATAATGATTAAAGCTACAACAACCATCTATTAATTTTCATGCTAAAGAACACAGTCGTCTCAGACACCACGAGTTCGAGGTGACCATGACAAGTGAGGGCAGCACGAATAGCAGAACAAACCAAGAGCGTGCGCAGCAGCGGAACTGCACAAAGGAACTCTTGTCGACATGAGGGGCTGGCGGTTGAGAGGGACCAAGGCACTGCAACTGGCGTTAGTAGTGTGAGGGAATTGAAGCAAGAGACGGCGAGGGAGTAAAAGTCAACCATTAATCCTGAGTGCTGATATAAACACGAGTCGCACGCAAACATGCATCTGTTCAAAGCTATATGTATATCAGTATAGTAAGCCTTATGGAGCGAGTGTCTAGAAAGTGTGAAGAGTGAACGTGTTTTATCCCTCAAGCATGTGCGTAAGCATTGCAAGGTTTGAGCTAGTTGAACATACATACAAATAAGGCAATCAAACAATATTTAAGTACTTTTGTAAAAAGAGATAGACACCTAAAAGGTAGCAAACATCACGTTCTTTCGGACTTATTTATTATTAGGATTATTCTGTAGTACTGATACAAGCTCGCATAAAAGCTTCAGCGTGACTACAGTTACAGCATCACCAGTTGAGTGGTTTAAACTCGGCCAATCACGAGCTCACTGAGCTACTCTGCCCTACATAAAGTGAACGTGGACAATGAAATCTGTAGGTAATGACTACTGAAATAATGAGCATCAGTAAAACAGAAAATGGTACCCCAGAAGTAAAACTATCATAGGTCTGCTCTTAAAGATACAAAATAGCATTGCAGTTCCAAAAAATGAAGGTCACCTTAGCAACAGAGCGGCATCTGCAAGAGAGTCACGGGATGATCGTTACCGCATTCGTGAAGCTTATGAAAGTCCTGTGGTCTGATGAATTAAAGTTGTCTTCACATTCCACGTCAGAGCTGCTTTGTTACTACACGGATGTGTTCTATGAAAGCTGCCCTTAACATAGTCCAAAAAGTTCACTGACTGTCAAATTCTCATAAATTTAAAACCAAAGCATTCATATTTCAACTGCAGGTGGCAAATAATGGCTCGGACTAACCTCTGCACACTACGAGAGAACACGTTTCACTAAGGTCAACCTCAAACATTAGTTGTTAAATGTATGTAAGATTATATATATTCAACAGCAACTTTTTTATTATTTGAAGATATTGTTACATCTAAAAGTGATAAATTTCGAAATAAGTCCCCTTGAATGACTTGGATTACTGCAGTGTTGCTATACGCTGCAAGAGTAGGAGAGCCAAACATGTGACAGGCGTGACGATTCGACCAACAGGCACTAGGACACGCTCAGCGATCGGTGTGTGACCCTCAACTGTAATGCACAGTGCAGACTAAGAATGAATGTTTCTAAACATAAACACCGATAGGAAGACATCGCTTTTACACTATATCTTCTGCACTGAAGAATTGAAAACAAACTTTCGTAATCACTAAGAAAACTTACAACAGATTTCCGAAGTCGATCTATCAGTACGAAAAAACAACACTGACAGATGCATCAGGATCGTTCGGACTCCATAATCTTTATTCTTTCCTATCGTAAAGCTAAACTGATAGAGAAGTCAAAGCAAACAAAAATGATCATGATTAAAACGGAAACAACATTGTTGCTCTATACGGGATTCAGGTCAGAAGGTCAACTCAAGAACAAAAGAGCTCCTATTAAAATTTCAGAAGCACAAAGACCAGGAGTACAAACATATTTGAGATAAAATGTGTACACGCGACGGTACTGCATGAGGTAGAGCCGTTCAGCATGACGAGCACGAATTTTGTTTCCAGCAAAATATGTTCGAAACAAATTTCTATCCTGAATTGTTTATCTATTTCCACGTAATTTTCGATAACTAGGGTACTACCAAAAATAAACGTCAATATACGAAAATTTCCCCTTTGAGCCATTCATAAACTGAAACTGTGTTCTAGCAAAGGCGAGACTTAAAGGGAGAAGAAACCATAGCAAGTGAAGGCTGCTTTATTGAGGCAATTGGAAGCAGTTAGCGTGGGAAGCTTCCTAGATGAGTAACGGCTGCAAGAAATATCAAGTACTGAAAACGGTCGTGCAATTAAACAAACAATGGCACATAAACATGAATATGCATTCGCAAGCATGAAATCTTTTCTTACGTTGACGGTGTAAATTAATAATAATTTAAATTGTCTAAGGGTATGAAAATTTGAATCATAAAACACGAAAAAATTGGGACTCGTTAAAATTTTTTAGAAATTAGAAGCATTCATATCGGTATGGAAAAGTCGAACTTCCTACCTCTGTCATTTTTTCACATCGTTTAAATGTTTCGCACACCTGCTTAGTAACCACATTGGCAAGGATGTAGTAGGGGAATTGCAGAGTACTAACCACTTTCACGGTATCCGACGTTTCGATCCAAAATGGAGTACGTACTGACATGCTCAACAATTTGGCTTTAGATGCACCCCATCCCCTCAATGAACACTCTTCACATACAAAATTGCTCTTTAACTACAAATAAGTAATCTAACTTTTCCTAGCTGCCAAAAAAACTGAAGGCGAACGAAACATGTTTCCTCTGAGTAGGCAATGACCTTGCCTGGATGGTTGCTCGAGCGTTCCAGAAAACGTGAGATTAGACCACGCAATTGATGAACATGACCAATAGGCTGTGAACATTCACTGCAGCATGAACAGCGCTCTCAACAATGAATTCACTGCTCACCCAAAACAAAGTTGAGTGAACAAACGAAAGAAGCTTACAAAATAGAAAATGAAACTACAGAATAGTGAGAGAGTAAAATTATGAACGGGGAAGACGACTTCACAATCAGTAAAATGAACATCTAACGAATACAAAATTACGAATCTTGGGTTCTTCACCTTTTACTTTGCACACACAAAGTACAAGCATGGGTTAAAATTTAGTTTGCGTTAACATCCTTTCGTGAGCATCAAAACTGAAATACGTTGTCCCGATTAGATCGATTTACGACTCTGCATGTAACAATATCAATGACTTCCGGGATGGTCCGATTACCAACGACTCTGCATGAGTAGAACTAGCAGGGTTCGGAGAGCGTTTTGGTGATCCATAAGCGCAGCACTCCAGTGAACACAGGTCATTAAACACGCCTTCTCAGGTGAGCACGCAGAGAAAAGTTACCGTTGAACAACAACCGCAAGGAAGCGTAACAAACTAAAAACAAGCTTCTGACCTTCAACGAGATAGACATTGAAAAACAAAAATAATTTTTATTGGAGGCTTTCTGTGTTCAGATATATGAGCGTTTCTCATCCAACGAACTCAAGAAGTGCATCTTCAAATTAAAAAAAAAACACGTAGAATAAAGCAACTATTACCGAGTGTTTACACTTCTACCACTAGCACTCCAAGTAACATCAGACGAGGAAGGTGATGAGCATGCTCACAAAGCTCATTAAATATATTTGCTTCTCGTGATGTGGCGTTCATCACATGTTTAGTTGCAACGCGAGACGAGAGGCAGCGTGAATCATCAAATCAAACTGATCAGAGGCAGTTTGCGTACAACCAGGGTACACACCCAAGCTACACAAAAGACGTACGAAACGCATTCAATTTTTTATTCAGAGGCTCACAGATGCCAAGTTTTATGGTGCGTGCAGTCTTATAAAATTAATGAGAATTTGAAATGGTGATACAATTCTTCAGAATTTGTTGAAACTTTAAAAAATGTGTTTTGTTCGGCATGCTTGGATTCACAACGTCTTCAAATATCAACGTAATGAGTATAGATTTAAAATGGTCAGTAGAAATAGGGAAACACCAGTACAATGAAAAAATAAGTACTGTATATCAATTAGATACTCACCGCTAGCATAAAACATATTATACAAAGAGGAGAATTAACAAATATTCTATCGAATCATCAGTGAAAGTTCAAAACTGTGGTGAGACAAAAAATGTCAAATCACAATAATCACTTCTTACATAAAAAACTGTTCTTAATTTATGAAAATCTGTTTGATATTTTGCGCATATTATTTATATTTTGTGACTCAAAAATTTTGCTTCCGGATTAATAAATAATTGAACGATGCTGGTAAGCACCAGAGCTGAACATTCATATTCTGGAGTAGCAGGAAAACCCAGCCTAGGAAAATAAATAAGTGCAGACTTTATAGCAAGTACCCACAGAACATTACGCTTAGCGTGACAATGTAGTCAAAATGGTTGTGTTACAATAAATTAACGGACAGCAGACTATCAACTTCTTGGAAACTTCCATTATTAAACTTTTGCAATTTAATTTTATTCCCCCTACATTAACACTAGTCCCAGAGAAGCAGAACAGCAGGACGCGACAGTTTCCTCCGATACATGCAAGTCGCGAACTAGAGTTGATTAAACGTACATCTTTTACGTACGCAGTTGGCGGAAGCTCACAACCTTTACCATGAATATAAAAAAAACTTAATATAAGAAAGGCTGGCTGAGAATTCTCCTCCGCATCTCTTTTCGCCGACAGCAAGTAATCTTAGAAGTGATTTGTCGGTACCAGTCAAGGGCAAACTGACATTATAGTGAAATAGTGGGTACCTAACAAAAGTACTTTTGACAATGGTGAATGGATATAACTCAAATGAATTATACAATATTTTTGATATATATTCAATCATATGTATCCAACAACAGTCGCGATAAGCAATCCACCTATAGAGAGTAGGAAGAAATCTATCTGACGTCAACAAAAACATACTTCGAACAACAGGGCCCGTGACTCACCGTGTGGACGGTTGACACGTCCAGTGACTCAGACCTTGGCCTCTGCAGCAACCCGAGTCTTAACCAAGGCAGGTGGCAACTTGGTGCATGAAGGGTTTGATGCATTGAAGGGAGAAGTGCATTAAGGGGCGACGGTGCGGAGAGGGAGACCCGATTTTCAAGAGTTCGTACACAGAGAAATAGCTACACACAGAAGAGTTGACGCCCAGGGATGTATCTGCTACGTGCACAATAGGTGCACGAAGAAGTATCTACACAGGAATATTTGCACAAGGTGATGTGTATGTACACAGAGTTAATGCACTGAGTTTTCGTTAGCTTTCCCTCATTCCACGAAGTGCGACTCGTTGACGCTAAATTGAGACAAAAAGTACAAGCAATTAAAGCCTATTAAAGATTCAATAAAAGCTATGTAGGTTTCCAGACCTTTACTTCAGATTTATATTAGACCTGGCACTATAACGCTATCCCAATCATCAAAACCCGTTTATATTTTATTAGAAATTCGAGATATCCCTGAATTTTATGCAACTCCAACCACGCTGCTATCATAAATCTTGATCCGGCAGGACTCGCTGTTTTGCCTCTGCTGCATCACGCGGTACGATAACCCTGTCGCAGAGTAACTTTTCATGCTCGCATTGTGCAGCTCTATGAAAAATTATCTTAAGAAATCAAATTAATGAAAGCCTTCTGTTGTTCTTATTGTGCAAGGAATTCCTGTCAGTAAAACAATAAAACTATAAGTAATTCCATTCACATGTGTATCTTCAATAAATGTTTCGCACAAGTTTCATTCTCCAGCTAGCTTTGATGGTGTACAACTTGAAATACGAATACCTTATATAAGAACACTCTCCCGAACCTAGTTCCAAAGGCAGACATATTTCTAGTATTCTGATCCACAAATTCCGGCGATGAAGCTTAACTTTACTCTTTAATGAACTAATCCCACACGTTTGTCTAAACCTTGCACACAAACGTACGACATGCTGAATAAGGGAGTCATCACATCATGCATAAATTAAGTCCTCAGCTGCGAGTCTAGTCCTCATTACTCGTTTTTGTACTCAAGCAGTCTGTTGACTACTTTTTAAATTCTCAGAGATCATTTTTACGTGTTTTTATATTCTAGAAACAATTGTAAAGAAAAAAAGTCAACTGGAACCTCATGATTTTTTACTAATAATAAAAATCAATCGTAAACATGTGAGATTTCCAAATATAAATCGCACATGTTCAAAGAGGCGTGAGTTATCACTTGAAGCCATTAAAGTTGACAGCTGAAGTACTGAAGCTTTAAATACCCGAGCGGCGGTGAATCGTAGAATTGGTGATCACGTGAAATCTCTCTGGATTTTGATTAAAGCGCGTGCGAGGCCTAACGTAACAAACAATAGATCAAGTGCGAGACGCACCAAGCAAGCAATAAAATTAACATAGCAGTCAGCTCTTGAATACATTAAAAAGTAGCAATTTACTAGAAACTCAAAAGACTTCCGGTGTTAGTTTCTTTTATTGACTTTCGCACAGATGGACACGCAAACAAATAAAGTAAATGAATCCTAACCTCAAATCAATGATAAATTCAATGCTAAATACACGTAGGAGGAAAATACACTTCAAATCCAATCAAGATCATTCATGTAATATGATATAATGCTGGGTACAACTGGTCCTGCACCACAATGGTCCCTCCAAATAGCAAGGCAGGGGGGACCCACGCCTACATTGCGGGCCCCACCCATCTCGCTTCCTGGCCCCTCTACGTGACTTCGAGCTTGACGTTCACTTTTCCGCAGCTGCTCAGCGAGACAAATTAGATAGAATCTTCGGAGGTAATTGAATTGAGAATACAACTTCAACTTTACAACGCACAGGAACTCCAGCTCAATAATAGTCCAAGTTGAGAAAGCCAACAAGCGCAATCTCCTACTCGTAACCACTAAAAGAAAATTGCAAATGATGATTGCTTTTAGAAATTTCTGTAATATCTAAATGGAAGCGAATAATTTTCGAGTGGGCAATTAGTTTTTCCATTTTTCTCCTCGAAAGCAGCGAGCGAAAAACACCCTCGTGAACGCAGAGTGTAACAAATGATCCAGTCATTTGAGGGTTGTTTGACTCTTAGTCATTTGTTTCAGTCAGGAAACAAAACAGGAGTGTACAAATTACAAGAGCAACCTCTAATGTGTGTGAGGGTCAATGATATTTTTTCTCAACCAAAGAAATTTATAACAAGCAAAAGAAAATTAAAAAAAAAATTCCAAATCAAGGAAATGCTTATTTCGAGTAACAAAGTATATTTTCATAAACAATTACATAAAGTCTACGTAGAGTGACAAGTTTTCATTGGTAAAAACACACTGTGATAATCTTTTTCGTTGTCGTTTATACAAACGTATGCAGCTTGAAACATAAACGGTGTTCGGTTCATGTTGCAAACGTATTACATTTAGATTCTTCTACAAGATTCTATATAAACATAAATTCAAATGTATCATACTAAACGAAAATGACTTCAATTAGGTATTTAAACCGTTCAATAGTTAGAATATCCGGTTTCAATATTGAATCATAAGTTTCTCTTCATCAGTCGCAAAGCAAACCATCGTGGGTGACATATGCTGTGCGCATAGCTGGTATACTGTAAACTGACTGTCGTACATGAGCATCACTCCGAGACGCCTACATGTGCCTGACACATGTCTCTCAAACATCAGTCAATTAATACAATCCCTGCATCTTAAACCTCATTGTATTAACGTTACGTTAATACGTTACACCGTAAAGTCACTTGAATAAAAAAGTGAGCCAATCGCCATTTTAAACTGTTCTTTAAATGGATTTGAGTAAACGTAGCCCCATAAAATTTCACGAGTACACATGAAACCTATATAGGCAACCCGTGCTAAATCAAACATAGCTCGAATGGTAAGGGACGCGTGTAATGCAGCAAATTATCTTCGTATTTACGACCAAACACAACACATGTGGTCATCCATGCATCGAAGAATAGAGCAATAGGAGTAAGAAAGAACCAAGTGGATTCTACATGTTGACCTTCGAATGAAACGCTGCTCGTCAGATGTTGGGCGGTGGCAATAGTTGCGTGGGAACTAAGCTCATCAAAACCACTTCAAGAGTGAAGACAGAAAAACGGAGCCTTCGTGTGAGTTGAAGTAATCAGAATAAATCATCAACTTTTTGATAGTAAAAACAACTTTCAATCATGTTTTTTGATGTTCATGGTTATAGCGTTTAAAATTAAATTTTCGATGCAGTCAGCAAGTTTGATAGAAAATTTCCGATCAATCCAGCACGCAACACGAAAATTAAAATGCAGCGTAATCCCAGCATGAAAATGTCTTTCTACAAGGAAGCATCGTAATGGAGACGACGTCATAAAACGCTCGAGGTAACAAGAAAATCAAGCAGGATACGAACTGCAGCTGCAGCGAGATTACATGCAGACATCGCAATCAAGGGTCGGAGCACGAGCAGAGGATCACGAATCTGAAAGTATACTGTGTGAGGGAGGAGAGGCAGTACGGGCGTAGTGAGTGTCACGTAAGATCACGCGAGTACAATAGTACAATCGTCAGCTTTACATAAATATACAGCAGGAATGAAACTTATGATCGGCTGAAGCGACAAATATATGTGAAATAGTTTTTGGATCTAATATTCATGTTTTGCCCATCTAATAAAATCTTAGTTACTTTGACATTAACGTAATTATTTTCATCTACACATTTACGAAGAAATCACACAGAGTAAAAGGACATCACATTTTAAGCCCATTAAGTTTGCCAATATACTTACACTTTAAAAGAGACATATCGCCCAATATTGTAAGCTACGAGAGAAATATCTTCTGAAATAAATGTTCCTGAAACAACTTCATGCGAACAGTCTTTGTCTCGGTTAGAAGGACAATTTTTAGAAAACTAACTAATGGAATCATGAGAATGAGGGATGATTTTCCATGGATGATAGGAGCCGTATAGCTGGACGGCGCACTGGGAACGCACGTTCCAGTTCTCAGCCGTGACAAATACGCACATCTTAAAATGATGAGCCTAGTGGAGGTAACCATGCGAAGCTTACCATAAATAGGTGTGAGGATACAACGTCAAAGTAAAAATAAGATTTTTGCTTCAAACTTTTCGTAAATAAGCTTTGAATAAATTGTAGATTGTTTTTCGGAAATTTGATAATTCGATAAAGGTGATAAGGAAATTTTAATAATTTTAAGTATCAGAGAGATCCTGTACAAAAATTTCATCAGCAATATGAAAGAACACTGTACACGAGAAACGCTCCACAAAAGCAAGAGTTTTCTATCGTCGGAAATGAGCAGTGAGAATAAGAAAAATATATCTCACAGCAAGACAAATCTTAGTTAAATGAAGAACTGCCTTGTGATCCCGCTGGACGTGCGAAGCCAGCAGATAGGATAAACTTCAGATTCTCGAACGGAAATAAGCTGAAGATGATCAATGGAAGATAAATGTTGACCAAACGTTGGCGGAAACGATGAAGGCTAAATAAAGGAGAGACTGCTGCTGCATTTACTCTCGGTCGGAAAAAGAGCACAAAGCGACGCAAAGATGCGACAACGAAGTGGGCTGACGCTATCAGCGTAATGAGCGCAGAGTCTCGACGGGCTGTGCACAATGGGAGAGATCCAAAATTGCCGGCAGATAGTGACATCCAAGACAATACTGTCTCTTAAACCACGGGAAAATTGGTCGCCATCATTCAATCAATCAATACTAAGTTCATTATTTGAGATAACAAATGAGGAGTCAAGGGAGAATATGATCTGTAAGAGAACTGAAAGGCATACATTAAAAAAGGCTCTCTTATTACTCAAATGTAAGCTACGTTTCAACGGGAAAAATGTTGTTGTCGATCTTCAGAAATGGGACATGAATCTTTCAATATCTTCAATTGTACTGTATTACAATAGACCATCAAAACAAGGAAGGACATAGCATAAGCAAATATACAATTAATGATTTAACTACAACAGAAGTGCAAGTAAGAATTTCATGAAGATACAGTGCCATGGTGGCAAATAGGCTAAAGTTCCATAAAATCGTGAATGGTTCTTCGCCGGAGCACACAGCGCGCCTAACATTGGTCACGCAGAAGAAAGTGACTCACTCACCAACAGCTCCATACAAGTATGATACCAACATTGCAGCAGCACACATCAATGCAAAAACTAAGAGACGATAATGAAGACACGCCAAGAACAATGAAGTAGAAATCAGCGCCTGCAGGAAACACCTGCTCCTCCCGGCATTATAATTTGGGTGATTGTCGGGGAATAGAGCGGAGGCGCAGGGTTGTTGGAGGCCACCGCATTGCAGGCGAGTGAGGGCCTCTCAGTTGATGGAAGACGATATGGCCATGTCAGCGATGTTGCACCAATTTGAACACAAATACCATTGCTCGTCTGATGTGTTTCACTAAAAAACATACATAAGAAATAGATTGAAAAGGTTGTAGGTTATAAAAATATACGCACAGCATACAATGAGCGCCGCAATATTCGTGAAAATGAGTTCATAATAATCGATAATCAATGCTACTGTTGAACTTGCCCATCCAGTTTCATGCTTCAAAACACGGCTAACAAAAGCGCCTACGTGAGGTGGAGGCACGGACTATAGCTGTGAGACTTTCTTCTGTCTATCAAGTAACAGGCACAGCATAATTACAGGCGTAATTACGCCCCATTACGAGTCATCAAGTTCTTCTTCGCTTGCAGAACGCCGAAACTGCGAACAATTATGTGCAACTTAATCACTATGAAGAATCAAATTGACAAGATCTAAAGCCTTTGTCGCTCGTGTAAACGAATGACGGAGGGCAGAATTAACGAAGACTAACTTTCCACTTTAACGCTAGATTGCAGAAGAAGAGTTAACTGTTAATTCTAGACGACATCCTAAGACCGACATCCTGAGTAAATTTATCAGATCGACGATAGAATATAAAGAAAATTCACACATGATGCGATGCAAAGCTATTGAAGTGAAAATTCTGCCTCAATGAAACTATTTTCGTTGCATTCTAAACATTACACATACTGAAAAAGATGATTAAGAAAAACATCGTCGTGGAAAACAATTTACACTACAGAGCTTAAAAAGAAATAAATAGTAAGGTCATGATAAAATCAACTTCTAATATTTATCCGTTATATAAGAATCAATCGAAAAAATTTAAGTAAAATAATTTTCCCCCTGGACAAAATAGTTGCTGCGACGGTCACCATAAATCAAATTAAGTGGAATCTGAAAAATTCATCGGTTTATAGTAAAAAAAAACAGAGTTACTCATTTACAAAATATGACAAAGCCCCATGAGCGCTAAAGCCGTAGCAGCAACAGAGTTTCAAGTGCAGTCACGAATAATTTTTCTAGTCTGCGGCAGCAAGTATCGAGAATTCAACTAAGAGCCTCTGATGAAAATTCTTGGCTCTCTTAATTCCTCGTTTACGTTAGACCTCACAATATGATACCATGCCTCCAACATCAAAGTTGTTTTCCATGAGCTTAATATTTCCATAGATCATTCAACCTGAAAATACAATTCCTAGAGAAGCAAGCAGTTCTTTGGTCCTAAAACAAAAATTAGGGAGCCAAATCGAGAGCCTTTATTCTTGGGCAGAGGATGTCGTCCAAACTTAACTAAGAAATAAAATGAGAGTTACTCCCCTTAAAGTTGAAGGTTATATGTATGTATTTGAAGATAGTGTGGAATTTTTCTCACTGCCAGAAACCATAAGTAGTTGAATTTCAATGTGAAAAAAACTCAAGACTAACTTTTTAATTGTTCATGAACAACAGACACAAGAACATTCAGTATAATAAAAAACCAGTGATTTAATTCTTTTAGAATACTCAGGCGGTAAAATACGAACGATCCTAAGTAAACTTCACTCAAGTGGGATATTTTAAAAGTCAAAACTGTAAATAAAATATTTTTCCCATTAACAACGCGAGTGATGCAAGTAATAAAGGAGACAATGATATTGACACACATTATGGTATTTCAGGACCGTCACAGCGCCAGATGCTGGCGTGTTTGCGCGTTACGATGCCCATAAAGGCTCTGACTCAAGGCCGGGGAAGCTAACATAGCAGAAGCAGCCCCAACCAATATGGTGGTAGCAGAGATCTACCTATATTATATGCACCCACATGAAGTTCAAGCGTCCAACTTCACTCTCAAAGTAAATGTCGTCGAACTGAACTCGAGATGGCTCTAATATACATTACGGGTGTAAATTTGTTAATATGTAAAATGCAAGAGCTTGAGCTTGACCTTTGCCATAGTACAAACATGCACAAAATTTGTGTACTTCGCGCCGTACCAAACGAAAAGGGGATATTTTTCCCAAGGTTACACGCACGTGCACGTTAATGAGTTACAATTGCATCAAGGATAAATGCTAGCTGAATACCAATCATGTGCACCCACATGAAGCTAATGGCCAAGTAGATCAATAATCGCCTACACTTAACCTAAATTAATGAGTGACGCGCATGTTTCGCGATATCGCAAACCACTGGGCTTACTTTCGTAATGCCAATCAGCACGAACTTCTGCTACTTCCAAAGTTGCAAAATATCATGACAGTAGAAAAAATATTAGAATGAAATAATTTTGAGTCGAGAAAATACACACGAGAATGCAGAAAAAATGTCACATACGTATAACTAAAATTTCCACAATAATACTTTCTTTGCGATTTTATCATAAATGTAAACTAAAAACTTGTTATTAGAACCAGAAGACTAACTTTACCAGCACCTATAAAATATTTCTGCTGAGATACATAATCATTTTGAAATAAAGATAGCCGAACATCACTAGAAAGTACTTTCTGAAAGAATTAAAAAGAGAACTTGTAAAATTTTTAACTCTTGATACTTGTATATAATTTCATGGGTGTATTCAAATCCTCCTACAATGAATAATCATTAAATTAACGATTTTTTCAAAAACAATACAAATTAAATAATGTAGCCCTTTATTGTTTGCTATACCAATCAGCTCAATTACACGCTTCTCATGCGTTTCCTCGATTAAAACATACAATCACAAGAGCGGTAAAGTTTTACCGTATGGAATAAGATTAAACAACAGGTTAGATACAGCTATGTTGATCGAATCAATTAACGCGTACAATGAATACAATACTGAAAAGGTAAAAGTGACCACGCATTAAATTGAGTACGCGATTCATGACATATGGAGCAAGAGAGGCATGGAGATGCTGGAACGTGAGACACATGTAATGAGGAGATATGGATACGCTGCACAATATCAGCTTCACTAGCACATAATAAAAACTGAAAGCCGCGAAAAGTTTATGAGAATTAACGTCAACGAGAACATTTTTCCGTCTAAAAAAAATATGTCCATAAACTTCTTCCTTGTAAGGTAAAACAGAGTGATATCGACGGTGGTTTTTGCAGTGCAATGCATGGCAAGTGGAGGATGCAGGACACCACGTCAATGCGGGCCCCGCTTATGTGACTGGCACGGAGAGAGTAAATCACAATGCTGATCGATATCAACCAACTACCAAAAAAACTATGCCGAACAAAAATTTATTAATGGGGATTAACCAATCACAAGAAGAAATACTCCCGAGATGTAAATGAGCACTAGAAATTACGACTGAAAAGAGACAGTCACATGTACTCGTATTCGTACATAAGGCGATCATTTTTCCAGTTCTGATGTCTTTACCCCCATGAGCACCTTGGTTTATGGTAGGTACTTATATATGTAGGTATTGACTTGTTTTCTGGTATTACGGGGAACTTATGGGGAACAAATACTCAAAATATGGACAACTTTCCTGGTTACTCCCCCACATCACGCAGTGTATCTTCACCAGCGTTTGAATAAGGGCAGCAAATGATGTAGCACAACACCCACCCTATATAAAGTTCCTCAATAACAATGCTGGAGAGCAACACGCATATGTTTAGAAGAGTCGAGGTGAAACAAGCTCTGCCAGACTTCTACGCTCATTTGCTGAAAAGCTCTGAAATACGAATATCTAAGAGATAGCACAAAGAACCACAATGTAAGCTTCTCAGTTAAGTTCAAGTGAAGGCATTTTCTTCGACCTCGATAAATAGTGAGTAAGATGAAAACTGAAAAAATCGATTTCGTGGTACAGAAAAATGAGGAAGATTATGAGTATATTGATCATCTTTAACAGTAGAGCGAGACGGAAGGTGATTTTGGGTTAGCATTGAGCGGAAGGGAGTGCAATAAAGTAGATTTCTCACTACAGTTGACCGAGCTGGGTCAGGCTGAACGTGAGAAAATTAATCTTGTACAACAGTAGAGTGAGAGGGAGGCTGCAAGGGGAAGGGCGCACAACGAAGATAAATGAATAGTTCCATAATGCAGGAAGTTGCGACACTCCAAGTTGTAAAACTCGACCACGCTAATAATCAAGCCTGTGAAACACGTAAATTACATCACGAAATTATTGTGCAATGAGCCAATCCTTAGCAAACAAACTACATGGTGTATTATTCACAAAAATCGTAAGACTAATTCAGGCGATGGAGAGAGCAACGATAAATAAGTATAATAAAGAAGTTTATTTTCATATGAATCAATATCAGTGGATGCGGCATCAACCCAAAAGTTGTAAGCCAAATGTTATAACCCAAAAGCGAGATCACAAAAAGATCAATATGGTTCCTTACTATTAACACACAAAGGTCGTTTAAGGCAGTGTTCAGGAGATATAATGTTTTATCACTTGAAAGAAATGAGAATTAAACCGCATGGTAAGTAACCTTTTCAGTACTGAGTGTTGGGAGGATTTCAGAGCAACAGCAAGAACAATTATTTGTGCCCTTTAAGGCAGATCACGTACAGGGTTCAACAGCACTGGTAATAAAGAGAAGTAGTCTGACCGAGTTAGTTCATCTATTACCATGTTGCAGGGGATAATTGGTTGGTGGCTTCATACTAAGCACAATTCTAAAAGGTTGAGTCCGGCAATCTGCATCTCCGACACTCGACTTTCAGGCAAGCGTCATACATCTGTGCGTGGGAGGCAACACACGTAAATAAAATGCTCGAAATAGTTTGTGATTGACCTGTAGAGCAGAATTGAATTAATACACGTATGCATTAGTTTTCTTAATATTTCACTTGTAGGATGAATGAACAAAAAAATTATTAAAAAGTTTCTGTTTGCGACAAAGAATACTCGTCCACTTCCATGAAACCCGAAAGCTCAAATTAAAATTGTCTTTGAAACAATTAAGAGGACAGATTTAACAACAGACCAGACAAGCCAGACAAACTAGACCACAAGTTTGCTAACAGCTAAAAAAAACTTTTCATGGAATCAAATTATGTATCTTGGTTGCTTCAACTGATGAAACACTCCAATATTAGATTAATCATTCAGGCAATTCGCTTTTAAAAATCCCGTTCTATTCGAATGAAAAATAAAAATACAACAAATTCGAAGTTCATATATAAACAAGCTTTTGTTAGCTCCCTCATGACTGAGGTTTACAAGCCCATAGTACGCGAGATAAATGAAGAAGAGTTGAAGTAACTTGAAATAGTTAAAACGATTAACCTAGTTCAGTGAGCAGAAAGGTGCGGTGAGAAGTACGCAGAGAATAAACGACCCGTCAAGTAGCAGTACGTGCAGTCATAGTCTCCCACTACCGAGTGCAGTTACGCCTGTTCCCATCGATGAACTTCAACTTCACAAAACTACACAAGTTGAATGGGAGCAGTACCACCATTGACTCGATCAAAGGCGTGACGCAACGGTACTGTCCCAGATAGTCGTCATACAAGTCATGATGTAGCTCCTCAATTGTGCAAGTAAAGCTCAAAGTTATGGTGTCGAGGGTGCTTATTTTAAGCATAGCAGACATTGCAATTCATCGCCCAAGCACCAAGTACTTACAAATGGTAAATACAAGGTACGAGATATGATGGTATAAATTAACGTTATCAGGCAAGGATGTAATAATTACGTGGAAATGTTCGGCTGATGCGAGATTACGAGAGGAACTATGCTGATACGTGAAAAAATTATCAAATATAAAAAATATAAAAATAAGCTCATAGACTTCGATCACCTTATCTATTCAAAATTACCGAACAGGAAAATGAAATCAAAAACAAAAATTAAAACGAAATTCAAATGTAAGTTCACACAGTGAAAGCCAACAATGTATTATAAGATTAGCTACTTGCAAAATCAATATGGCATAAGTAAAGTTATTTTGAACCTCAATTCGAGTGATCCTCATCATTGAAAAATCAGTGAGCCGGAAGATAAGATTAGTAAACCAAAGGATAAGATTAGTGAACCAGAAGATAAGATTAGTAAACCAAAGGATAAGATTAGTGAACCAGAAGATAAGATTAGTAAATCAAAGGATAAGATTATTGAACCAGAAGATAAGATTAGTAAATTAAAGGATAAGATTAGTGAACCAGAAGATAAGATTAGTAAATTAAAGGATAAGATTAGTGAACCAGAAGATAAGATTAGTAAACCAAAGGATAAGATTAGTGAACGAGAGGATAATATCAGTGAACTAGATGGTTAGATCAGTGAACCAGAGAATATCTTGAGTAAACTAGATGGTAAGACAAGTGTACCAGAGAGATGGAATCATCATTAAAAATACTAAGGGCCTGCAGAACGGAAAATGTATGTTCACACAGACACAAAAATTATACATTGCACAATACATTACTATAATTTTAGGTAACATTCAAGCTCGTTTGAACGTTGAGTCGGACACTTTCTAGGCAAACCGATCTGATCTCTTCAAAATGCGATTCATAACCACGATTATATGAAGAGAGGCATTCGTTAAAATGATGATGGACCCAAAATGACATCTATAAAAAGCTGAAATTAGTAATAACAGACAGGGAAAAAACCCGTTCGACTTCCAAGACTAATACTAGAATTAAGGTTGTAGGTGTTAGCTCTTACAAGTCATAAAGACCCAGTCTGCCGAGAAACAATCTCAGAAGAAATGGGAGGCTTCAAATCACGGAGAGCACGACTTGTGTATGCTTGAATAAGGTTCATAGTTGTAACATGAAAGTTTCAATCACTTTTCAGTTCAAATGAAATAGGGTGTATCCCAAAATGAAATAAAAACTTCATAAAATACATTATTTAAACGAAGATCATTCCAAATCCTATTGACAAACTTCATCTGCACCAATAAATAGTGAGAGAGAATTCAAATTGAAATTTATAGATCTTATTCACTGAGAATTTAGCTGAGACAACCTAATCGCTGGAATAAGGTGATGACATTTTGAAACATTTGATGATATATAAAATATTATTAAATATTTTCCCGAAGTTTTGAAAACCCCAAGTATGCTACTGCAACACCAACTCAAACCAATCAAGCACACACCTACAACAACCACTTGACAATTGAAATACCTCAAGTTTCAGTTTACAATGGGACAAATAAAAATATTTAGGTGACAAAGCTGTATTACCAAACGCGATACAGGCTTGGCACATCTCGGCCAGCGAAGGAAGACACCGTCAACACAATGACAACGAAAGGAGCACACGCAAGTTGCTTAGTAGACGTGTAACAGCTTTGTGTCAGTTGCGAGATGGCACGCTATAGAGAAACTCTTTACCGTACATAAGATCTACGCGCACAACTTACAGTAGTGAGGTCTCTGAAACAATACGAAGCTTGAAAAATTTTATGGTTAGCTCAGCTCTCACTGAAGGTGAACGGAGAACCCATTGGCGAAGAATCTTCAGTTTTTACATAAGTGTATCAAACCGATTAACAGTCGGTGAGCAAAGAGCAGTACGTATTGAGAAAATTTTAGAAAATGTAGGCATGTGAACACTAAAAATCCAATTGTATGATAAAGTGTATTAGTAAAAGACGTAACTAAATATTATAAAATTAAATTTACATTACTAACGAATGATCGAAGGCTGAAAGAAGTAAAGGAGAAACTTTGATTAGTGGCAGTTGATGTGTTTCTAAAATTATGATTTAGATAAAAAAATCGATTGACTAAAGTTTGCAGTGAACGTGTTCCCATAACTTATATTCTTGCTTTCAAAACAATTTAATTTTGTAACGTTACATAAGAAGAATTAACTGCTATGAGACCACTACACAACCTGTATCAGTCCTGAATTGCAGCAGACTCACGGTTTGAAACTCATTCCATTCACTCGCTGAAGTAACCGAAAAATCAGAAACGCTTTCAAGTTTATTTGGTCTTCCCTGACCATCCAATCTTTTTCTTTGATTTATTTCTAAATTTTGATAGCAAAGGATTATTTCATCTCAATGTGTTCAACATAGTCGAAATAATATCAGTTTTGGATTAATAGGCTATTGGCGTGCATGGTGTCCAGCTGGGTGGAAGAGGTGCGCAGTGTGTGCTGATTGTAAGACTGACTCGATCTTGACAGCAAAAGAAATGAGAAACCAGTGTCTAAAAACATATATACGTTGTTTGTATTATTATTAACAATATTTTTATACAGTGTATTATTATTTTAGACAATTACTAGTGAAATATATCACTATACTAGCAAAGTGCAGTACATAATACTTCGTGAAATCGTCCACAACTTGCCAAGCGTCACTATAAGTCAATGTACAACTTACGGCATGTCAGTCTGAAAGTTGACACGCAGGTACATGCGTCAGGTGAAGGCATATTCTCACGTGTACGTCCTCCGTTAAGATAAGAAGACCAACGCACGATTAATGCATGATTAAATTTACATCGGAATCGCTCCACAACTCACAGTATTATCGAAGCGCATAGCAGTATATATTCAATATTCAGCATTAACTCTCGTGAGATCATTGATGAGGAGGTGCAATGATCCTAGATGCATCGGTCTTTAACTATCAATGACGGCAATGATATTCAAGAGAATAGGGTAATCTATTAAGTGTCTACGCTAGTGGGCTGTCAGGTAAAACCTGCTAAATTCTATGTAAATATGCATCATATATCGAATAGCCTTGTTCCATCGTCAAATTCTAAACCTTCTAATTTTCGCTCAAGCTTGCAATCAGTACATTTTGTGTGTAATAAGCATGGAAACCCGACGAAGACGAAACCCATATTATACTCAATGTTAACTATCTAGTTCCCGAACAAGTATGTATCGGACTACTGCGAAATGATAATTAAATCAATGTACATATATAATTATGCATAAATACTCTACTGTTAAGTTTTCTAGGGCATTCGGTGCCAGCTTTTTTATGCAATCCTCCGCTCTTAATTAATTGCTTAAAAAGTTAAAAGATTGCTTAAAAAAGTAAACAAAGACAACACGTTATACTCAAATGAATTTTATGGGAATAAACGAAGCATGTGTTGGTTTAACGGACGTAGGAATTTGAAAAGTTTAGAAAGTAGCTCTGATACGTACCGTCTGTTACCAAACTAATTGAAAAACGTCATTGTATTTATTCTTTTGTTAACCTCTAATTTTCTAATAAGACAAGCTTAACTGAGCTACCAAAAGAATAACAAGATATCATTTCCTGGCATAAGGTTCAGGAAAACTAACTCGAAGATGCTGACTTCAGTACGCAACACTGCACTTACGTCAGTCTTGACCCAGCAATTCAATGCACTACTACAGTAGATCACAAATAAATATGATACTATAATTCCCCACAATCGGGCTCCAGAAACATTCATGGTAATATTAATACGTACATTCTGACGCATAGTAATCAAAAAATACTACGTCCAAATTTCGAGATTTTAAGGGAACGTTAATATCACATTACTGTTGAAAATATTTCATATATTCATTTATATCATGCCATTATAAGAGGGAGATAGAAATATGCATTAATTTATGTCTACATGTGACTGGTTTACATAGATGAATTTATACATTTCATTTATACATGGCTGAGCATATAATAATCCCTTCATCTAGTAATAAAACTAAATGTTGACAGCCACGATTATCTAAATTTTGCTATATATTTCCGACATAACTTGAACATTTTTGAAGCGAAGATTCGTGAAAATTCACGATGCAGTTTATCAGATGAACAATTGGCAGGAGGCAAACGCTGGAGCACGACTTCAATAGCAATAAATATTTGAAATCCCGTGATATAACAACTACGAGCGTTATGATGAATTTCCTGCAGCCAATGAGACAAAAGAAAATACACTCATTCCAGGAAATGCAGTGAAAAGTGCATTCCAAGAAGTATAAAATAAGTAATAGTCCTATATGTATGTATGTTATAATTTGTATGTGCTGTACTAAACTTATCTTCCTACACGTACTGCACCACACTAAGTCCGTCTTCTATGTTTTCATTTACATTCGTTAATGTAAACTGCGATTACACGCTATTTCCACAAGAAAATGAATTCAATCCTGGACCTGAAAAAGAACAATCGGAAGAACAGCAGTCAGTAATTCTTGATATTCTTTTTTTTAATTCAGGAGCGACAGAAACAGCTTACAATCACAGAATTCCGAGCATCACTTTCATCAAACTAGTTCTACTATCAAACAATTTAAATATCTAAGACAATGATTTAGAAAATCACGACGCATTATTAATCTGTACAACATACTCCATGTCAATGACATATCACGATTTCGCCATCAGTTTCCACCATTAATACACCAGCTAGAACAACAATGAGTATCAAAGGCACGGAAGTAAAACTTTCCACGAATTACTCCCATAATGTGAAAAATTATCACCCCAAACATACCTGGAAAAATCGTGCGATCAAGAAATTTTTCAGTTATGATAACAAGTTGGCTTTATGACATTATGTAGACAAAATTTTACATATTTTTCCTATAAAACAACTAATTTATGGCGAACATTTCAGTATAAACGTACATTTCAAAGTTGTTCGGGATCACTAAGTTGCATAAAAAAATAGATTAGTTAGAATAAAACTCTGTGAACCTCTACTAACAGTTCAACACTTTCTTCATCAAGCAAAGTTACTTAAAATAGAATGAAAAGATGCCACGCACGTATTCCCCGTTCATAAGTCGTCTTCCGTTCTTTCTCATGCTTTTTGACCCACTTGTGCTACAGATTTTTCCGTCGTAGTCCAGTGTATTCAGCACTGAAAGCGCTCTTTTTCGGTTAAGATAACGAAAAAATGGCGAGTGCAGTTTCCGTTTCGCTATGCAAGCGAGATTCGCATGATTCACATGGGAGTGCAAGTTCTTGAATAATTTCCTGTTCGAGTTACGGCAATTGCCCACAGAGACCGTGTGTCTCCTCCCTAATTACTCGCTCACGAGAGATCTACAACGCTAATAAAATAGCATAAAAAGTGCGACTCACCTGGTGCCTCGAAGTACTCTTCGTCGCTGTCGGCGTGACGTGACGCCGAGAGACAGTGTACGA
>VCRD01000354.1:99198-131272 GCA_006783055.1 Trinorchestia longiramus | reverse complement strand
CCAGAATAAATAACCTAACCAAACTCTGAATAATCATAGACTGTGAAATCACTGCAAATGATAACCAGCCAGATGATAAAAAAGAATCAGGAATGATACGGTGATGCCTCGCTAATCTGGCAGTAATCTGGCAGCGATTATTCCCTTCACAAACAGAGAGTGTACGTCGAGTGCTGTATGAGATCATGTGCACCGCCACGATACCAACCAGTCACAGGAAAGAAGCAATAGCAACAGATAACAATTGATACGGGCAGCACTTTCCTTGACTGGAATCGCACACGAAATCATCGCCAAGACTAGAAAGAAACGAGACAGCAGTACGCACGTATGTCACACACGTCCGTGCTGGGATATTAACTCGAAATGGGGTATTACTGTGCCAAACTCGTACTAATCTACTACCAGTTATAATTGGAGTGAAAATTATATGACTAATAAGATATGCCAATGTATTTATAGTTTGTGTTGCGGTTTGACAGATTCGACGGAAAGTATTTTAAGAAGGCATGATATACTGATTTATAGTAACATAGGAAGTATTTGAAACACATACGCTAACACCGTCACTAAAAAGCTCGATGACGTCTAAACAGCACTAAGAATGGTGGGATATTAGTGAGGCAGCAGAACTAATACACAAGCAGCTAGTGTGCATGCATGAAGTCACTTCAAAATAACACTTTGCAGATAAAGTCTCTTAACACGTTGCCTGCGATTGCCTAGCTGGTGCAAATCTTTACTTTGTACACACAGTCACTAGAAAGCCTTGAAAAAATTATAGAACCTAACCTGAGCGACCCACCGGCGGGTCGTATCGCACTCAACGTGTTAAGTGTTCGCAGAGCGCGCCTAACGTTCCAAAATTATGCAAGAAATTCCGTTCACAGTCATAATGCATTCCAATTGGTCTAAAGAAATCAACTTGATCGCGCGGTAAATTGATTGAGCAGTAAATAAAATAATTTTTTAGAAGCTGTAGGAACATTTGGTCATTAGCGATGACACACAGCACAAGTGTGTACTAACAACAGCCACGTGACACCCCTCAGGCGTGATAATGTACGAGAATTTCCTCCACTCGGCGACTGACGCAGGGAATAATAATCTAAACTAATATGTGTACAATAAACGGAGAGCAGGGAATTATCCAAGCACATCGCTACCAGCAGCAATACTCGTACACCAGCGTCGCATCGACGCACTTTAGTATGTTACGCCCACTCTCGTACGCTTTTATGAGAACGTAATTACACGCGTCGGGAGGACACCCGTATTTGAGTTCAGAAGATGGAATCTGTGTCACAGGAGGCAAGGAGAAGACAGCAGTGGCTGTAGCCAGGATACCGGAACAGGACGGCGGGCTGGAGCTTGATTGCTTCACCACCGACCAGCGACAATGCACCAGTCTTTTGGAGAACAATGGCACTCCACTCCCCAGAGCTAGAAAACTCTGCATTATTGTTAGTCAAAAAGGCAAAGCATCAATGTCTTGCATGTACCAGGAATGAAGCACTCATCAGATATGTTTGACTTACAGTACGTATGTTCGGAGTAAAAGCAGAGATTGGGAAATTTAAATTCATCAATTGTAACACAATTTTGCGAAAAAAATTAAACACCTCGCTTCGAGCACGACTCAGGTGACTTCATTGACCTTAATTTTTTTCAACTAAAGACGAAATTCAAGCACTTATTCATAAAGAAAAAACAAAAAATAAGTTATGATAAGGACGAAAAAACAGATCACTCAAAACATGCAGCGTTTTATGAAGATACCCCTGAAAAACGAGCAGACTTAATTAGCAATGAATAGCTGGAGGAATCTTCAACCATGCCTCAAGAGTGTCAACAGAGCTAGCTTAGGCGCACGTTATTTGGAGTTGAGCACAGAATTGCTCAACAGACGACACAGTTCGTCCCTGTCACAGCAGCTGCCATGTGTCGTGTTGTTGCCCAACCTAAATTGCAGAGCGCTGCGGGTTGTCACTTGCATGTTGGTCTCGGCAAACTAAACGCTCGAGAAATGTGAAGACTACTAATGCAGCCAGACGAAACCATACTAATGCACAAAATGTACGGATATGCAAGAATAGAGGGCAATTAATTCATGAGTACACGAAAATATACTCGCTGACAAACTGTACGGATATGCAGTGATAACCAATACATGATTATAAGAAAATGTATTAATAGACGGGCTGCAAGAATATGCAAGTATACAGCATGTATTTGAATGTACACAAAAACACGGATACAGAAAATATATCGTAACAGTTTCGGGCATAAAAATGTTTGGTTGCGTTTAAGGCACTAGAAACAGGCAAAAACTTCCGTTTACTCATGAAGACTGCAGTGGACTGGGCAGTCCCACACTTTAATTTTATATGCATGTAAAGCTTCATTAATTTAGTGAATGAAGTACTTTAATACAGGGCTAATTTGACACTCAATATAATCCAGAACTTCAGCCTAAGATAGGACTAAATATGATTGTTAAGTCGCCAATAAAAGTTATACATTCAAGGTCAAAATGAGACTACACTAGGACGCCCAATTGTTGAGTTCAACAGGTCAAAGTCAGGAGCATTTTGACGACACTCACAAGGTGCGTGAGAAGGGCAATTTTAGTCATTATGGTACCCGACAGAGGGAGAACCCAACTGGCGCTGTTTTTTGTATCGCTCAAGCATGCAGTTTACTAAAACTCCGCTTAAGAATAGGAAGGCATTTCAGAAGTAGAAATGCATAAGGAAAATACGGTTAGGCATGTGAATAATGATACAAAACAATTAAATGGTGTTTTTTCGATCGTAATTATCAAAATAAAAACTCAAAGAGTAGACACACCTGAAAATGTGCGTTTGAAGGTTTATTCGAGCACGAAAAGTAGGCAACCAATTCAGAACTGAATTTCGAAGAAGACAATGCAGCACAGGGCAGCAGTTTCAGCAGCACGGCAAGAGCAAGTCAGAAAAAATAGACGCTCACGCGCACCTATCAATAGCAATTGCACTGCAATCCGGACACAATCATTCTGGTTGCAAGGCTGCGCCAAGATTGCAGGAAGCAACAGGAGAGGGGACGAATTTCAACAATAAATAAGTCTCCATGAGAGAAGGAGGAGAGAGATCACACCCGATTCCAACTTTTAGCCATGAAGCAACTTGGAACACGGGAGTACACGAAGACAGAAGTAAAGGAACTTGGAACAGGGGAGTACAAGAAGACAGAAGTAAAGCAACTTGGAACAGGGGAGTACAAGAAGACAGAAGTAAAGCAACTTGGAACAGGGGAGCACAAGAAGACAGAAGTAAAGCAACTTGGAACAGGGGAGTACACGAAGACAGAAGTAAAGCAACTTGGAACAGGGGAGCACAAGAAGACAGAAGTACCGGAGTGCGTATGAGGGGTTGCAGGGTTCGTAAGCTCAAGTAAGCTGACATTCTTGTATGCTTTGAAAGAAAATCAGCAACGAATCAATAACCATGTTACTACACTGCAGTGCACAAGGATGCACACTCGTTCACGTTTCCGTCAAGAAGTGGACTCTAATATTGCTTATTCGGCGTGAGGAAGATTATCTTACCGAACATTTGTTTAAGAACGCAAGATGAATTTGAATTGTTAGTACAACTACTTTGAGTCACCAAACTGAAAACTGCAGGTAGTTAAAGAGAGCTAAACCAGCTTTTCGCATGTAATTGTACAGAAGAAACTGAGGCAAGATATCGATGAAAATCAGTTTACAAATATATAAATAGCGAACAGTGAATAACTTATTAACACTGAGTAATACAGTTATACTATTAAAATTGCGATCAAATAATAGAAAATTGAACCAACCACAACGGTTTTGTATATTTCAACTATTTCATGTACGTTGTCATTCTGCCGTGCTGCACTAGAGGGACAAAACGAGAAAAGAAGTCAACGATTAGGACTCTTTCAACTGTAAAAATGATTGTACAGCAAACTCCAGCACCAAGCGCTCCCGATTCTGCGGTGGTGACCAAAGGTTCCACTTGAAAGGTGACCTACGACTCTACTGAGAGCGGCAAGGACAGTCATCAGGCCTCCTC
Source organism: Trinorchestia longiramus (assembly GCA_006783055.1). NCBI lineage: Eukaryota > Metazoa > Arthropoda > Malacostraca > Amphipoda > Talitridae > Trinorchestia > Trinorchestia longiramus. The sequence continues at coordinate 127,190 of VCRD01000354.1, read as the reverse complement.
GAGTGGAGGCCTCGTGGCCATCACGGGACGTAGTCTTTAAAGGACACTGGAGGACACTGATCTGCAACGCACCCGGTCATGCATCTACTGAAAGGTTCTACTAGAATATAACTGCAAGAGCCGGTGATGTTGCTATAATGATATAACTAAGAATCCGTAAATAAAATCGTGCGCAAAGTTTACATTACATTAGATTATGTTCAAGATTATACAGCGCCAAAAATTCAGAAATGATAAACAAACAGAGTCTACGATTACAAAAGATCTCCTTCATAGCAGTTTTTTATTTCATCGTTATAAATTAATTAAGACACCTGTCCACAAGCCCAGTGAAGTATAGGTTACACAGGCTATCAGGTACTTGCAAATTCACTTGAAGAAAAACTATAAAAAATTATTCAAAATCAAGGCCTATTCAAATCTTTATACGAACACGAGATCCTATTTTCGATACGATTGTGGAGACACGACTGCGAAACGCGTTGTCTCATCAAATTTAACATTAGTTGTTTAAAGAAGAACAATCGCAGAGTTGACAGAACAGTACAAGGAAAACACTTCACTACTGCTATCTGTCGTTTTCACTTTATATCTCATGACTAGGACGAACTAGAAGTGCCATGATTGATCTCAACAAACAAAACACTGCGGCCGGACACGAGCAACTCCAAGGGACACACGTGTGTCGCAACAAGCCTTAGCGCGCACATCCACTACACGTAGACGCCAGTAGCAAACTAACGCTGCTGTGTCAGTGTGTCGCTGCAGCGTCAGCGTCCCAGCGATCGCGATGTAGTGGGACGAGAAAGAGCATCTGAGAACTTATTTTCCTAGTTAGATGGAAAGTGTTGTGAATTTTACATGAATAGAGGGGAAAGCAAGAGAAGGCTTTTGAGAATCAGGCTGAGGCCGAGTGGCAAGATCTGTAAACTCCCTATTGGTCCGGTAGCCAGAGTATACAAAACTCTATAATCACGTAGCTACAAGTTCCATGTATTCTGACAGAAGTTCCGCATGAAAAACAAAACGAAGGAAACAATACCTCCTCTAGATATCGACAGTGCAAGGCACTCAGTGGTAATTCATTTTAAACTTCTTACTTATGTAATACTTCAAACTGAGAACTTCAAATTCAGAGCAACCAATGGAAGCTTGTTTCTCGATGTACTGACATTAAAATTAGTAAATAAATTTTCACTCACTCATGGTCACAATGATATTCGCACATAACGTCAAGGACGAATATTTTTGGCGTAAAACGACAAAAAGCTGGGATCACAGCTGGATGCCAGCACAGTTCCATGAAGCAAGCATAAACACGTTACAGCTTCATCCTGTATTACCGACCGATTGCGACCCCACATAGTAAGCTATCATCTCTTATCACGAGCAGTGATATGAGAGAGGGAGATAAGGATACTAGACCTGTTCAGGTTCTGCCGCCCAAATCGAGAGTATTGAGAGGAGGGACACTTTGATGATAAGACGAGTGTACTCTGAACAGCTGATGGTGAGGAGGACACGGTGAGCAGGAGTAGAGAAGTGCTTCTGAGTAAACGGGACCCGTTAACATCAAATACACCAACCGGATAACGTCGGCATGTCCTAGATTGTCGTATGAATAATCAAGTATCATGTAAAACGAAGATAACGTGCATGTGAAAGCAATAAATCCGAAAATAATACATTTGAACAGACATCAGTCTAGAAGCAGATAACACACGGATTTGCGATAAGAAGACATGTATTTTATTTCGAACATTTATAAACATCAGTTTCTACATGAATGACGATGGCATTTATAGTATGCATCGATATTTTATTAAGAACCGCTAAAATAGAGGATAAAAAGTCAACATGAGAGAACGATATGCGCAAGAAGCAACTTTCAAACTAAACATGTAACAGAACTTAGCCTCTCGTAATCTGGAATTTGTATTCAAAAAGACTACGCGCATCATGAGTACAGAGAACATCATAACGTAATCACAAGGACTGCCACAGAGAGGCAACGAAGAAACCACCATCGGGACGACGGCTGTTCAAGAGGGGCAGACAACAAGCAGGGCCTTCAGGCAGAGACTGAGATGATGCAGGGACCGCACTACAGCGACAGCATCAATTCATTGCAGACAGACACTGAGATGTTACAGAGACCGTGCTGCAGTGACATCAGTTCATTGTAGTAACATCGTACAATGTAGACTACATGGACAGGATCGCAGTAACTTTAGACTGTTCCCTACAGTGGCAGTATTTGCAAGGCATACAGTCGGTCTGGCAGTCATACTGAATGCGATATATTCCTTTTCACGTGGTAGCACAGGGAAAAACGTTAACGCTAAGGCTACTGCGACCAACATGTTGAAAAAGTTTTGGCGAAAAAACGGTATGGAAATTTCAATGATTCCTTGCACAAAGCCTTAACGAATCTCACTGGCCAGGTGAGAATCTCACCTTGATCACCTCTAAAAGCGTTGCAGAATCTGTTGATGAGGGCGTAACGCAGCATATATGTAGAATGCACTCACAGTTGGTACTCATTTCAGACAAATTTGTTGTAGGCTGCGAACAAAAACCAGTAGTTTTCATTAAAAACAAATATTCGCACAAAATAAATATACCAACATTATATAATGACACTCTTTGTTACACATGACAATTGCACACCCTATGCATGGAGACAGGACGTGAAGAAAGTAGATGCAGTCTAGATTGTTGCTAAATATATCTCACTAAATGTAGAATATTTCCCTCTCCTTATGCTTCTCAACCCACTCATAGCATAGCAATACTGCGATGTACTTGGAAGACCGTAAAAGAAAAAACATAAGGTTTGAATACTGCACATGCTGGTTGTCTTACTAATAAGTCGTTAATTCTAACATTGTTTTATTAGCTGCATCTAAGAGATAAACAACCACACCTTCAATATACGTTAACTCAAATAGCAATTACAGGTCTGGTCTGCCAGCAAATGCTGCAGGATGCGATCTTAGTGTGAATATAGTTTTTTCGGTCAATGTCACAGAATCTTATGAAACTTTGTCCATTGCAGACTGCAATAGACAATGGATTACACGCCCAAAAGAAGCATAACACATTAATTTAGTTCTTTAGGACATTTGCTACAAGCATCAACATCGTGTCTCAAGGTTAGACTTAGAGATTATTCATCCAGTCACAATAGGGCTGTTTACTTCATTAAATAGTTGATCTAGTGCTCCAAATGTACAACAATCACAGATAAGGGCTCGTGAACTTCTCCAGTGATATGAATTTTTTTTACCAAGTTATCAATCCTGATGAACTAATTTTCATACATTTGATTCTTGACTCGAGACCAGCTGCCCTACATACATACACTTGTCGTATGCGAGATCAGTAGTATTGTGGCGGACCCGTGGTAGAGTTACGCTCTTTAAAAATAAGTGGAAACTGAAGGAATTACAGCAGTGATATGAGGTTAGTTTGTACAAATTATAACTGAATCATACGAAATGCAAGGTGTAAAGTGAACACGAGAGAGTCCATAGAACAGCTGCAGTAATTTTAGAGTCCTGGAATGAATACAATCACTGAACAGGAAATTCAGTTGCTGGGACACGGAAAAACAGCACAAATGAGCAAGAAAAAAACGAGCACGCAGACCTTCCTGCCATGAAATTTTGCGTCACCAGATAGAAATGGCGGAAATTACAAAATAATTTGTTCCTCAAATTACAATTTTTAAGTCGTAGAAAAAATGATACGAATTACTTTTGTAGATATTTTATGAAAACAATAGCAAAATCAAGGAAACATGTAAGCAAGAATAATATTATAAAAATATGCGAAAAATAAATCGTTTCCAACTCGCCGATCGTAAGTGGTTGCCGAGTCACAGATGAACATCACTCAGAACCAGGACAGCACAGCGCTGCGAGTTAGAAATCGTCGCCGAGAAAGAATCGGAACGCAAAATTCGGCTCCTGACTATCTTAACGACACACATAGCGCCAATATTAGAGACTTCTCTCGCCGCGCTGTACGTTTACGAGTGGAGTAATGCGTGTCTCATTTTTTCTCGTCATTAAGAGAAACGAGCTTTTTTCCCACAAAAACAGCCCGTAGCGCAGCGAGGAGCTTACGCTCAGCTAGTGACTCAAACACAAAGCTTCGTCGGTTACAGAACCTGGCGAACTTACGGAGGTACTCAATGATTACTGAATTAAATAATTATGCATCATTTCGTTAAGCCCAAACTTTCATTGAAGGACCTAAGATTAATTATTCCAAACACTGAAAAATTTAGCACTGTGACTATTTTAAAAAGTATTGCGATTCATATTGAACAAAGTACATTGGGTAAACCATTCTCAACAACTGTCATTCACAAATGAAAATGTATAAAATAGCTTCGCCAGAGAAATAATGTCCGCCTAATTTTCCCACCTCCAACCCACTCACCAGCGAATCATCAGCAGAGCGTTAATACGACGTGGAAATTTGCAACATTAAAAACAATCACAAGTTATGAATCAATCCTCTGAAATATGATATTATTTACACCTTACAATAAGAAGCACGGCTTATCGCCAGTGAGATACGAGCTGCTGCAAACTGCTGACATTTGCAGGAAATACAAAACAGTTTATGGCTATTTCGAGTGTCATATTGCAACGAACAGTCATAAATTCCGACAATGATCTCCCTGTAGAAGTATTACATTTGCAAAAACACTGCAGTAGCACAATCTAAACAAAGGCAGAAGTAGAAGTTGTAGAACTTTTCAGGTCAAACGCATCGTTGAGAATTTTCTCATATTCTCTAGCACTCTCTCTGTGAGCGCAGGAAGTGAGCGACCGACCACATCGTGAGGGCAGGCTTTAGTTGCGCTTCCGTGCGTCGCCTGACGATCATTGATGATTTTGTGCAGTCACTTGAGATAAAAGTCGCAGCGCCAGACCCGGCGTACGAATGTTCAACTATATTTGATCACAATTTTTAGACCTCTCGGATATTGAGCATAGCTTTCCCAAACAGGAATGGGGAAATAGAAATTTTAATGCCGAACACTTCATATATGGAAAATTTGGAAGACCAAATAAAACTTGAATACGAAAACAAATCATGACAAGGCCAGCATGAGTAGCACCTGGCAAGTGCTACCCAGCGCTTCAGATCTCGCACATCAGTAGGTCTCAAATTCTGATTTACTGAACTCGATGCATGAATCTTAAAAGTTTTCATACACTGTAATAACATTTGCCGAATTGAAGATGAATGCAGTGTGATTTCTTAAAACTTTTAAATTCCTATTTAGTTGCCATAACAGAAGCAATATGTGTTAATTATTTGCTAGGTACGGCTTTATCCACATCGAGTGCACATATCTTAAATGGAAAGGCATGAAACCAATTTCATAAGTTCATATAGTGCAACCAGCAGATATAAAGACACTTTACAACTAGATCTGATATTACCTTCATTAAATTTCGATATCAATAGGAATTTAAAATATTTTTCAGAGATATTTCAATATTTGCAAAATATTTTGGCTCACTAAAATTTTTTCTTACTTCAAAATTTAAATCTATGGTTGGACGTCTGTTTCACATAGCAAAATTTTTCTAGCATTCACACCTAAAATTTCTGACAGAATGACACCGACACAAAATGTCATTTCAACTCAGAAGTAAAACATTTAAATTGTCACACACGTTTCAACTTAATTGCGTAAGAATGCTAGACTTACATGTATCCTAAAAATATATCACAATCAAAAGAATAAGTATCAGCAACTGAGCAAGCAGAATTTATAATTAGTACGAATAACGCGCCACACACACCAATAAACATAAACGACAGAGCGTCGTCCGTTCGTCCTCTTGCCAAATGAAGACTGAAATTGTTGGAAGAGTGCTGCTAGTGATCGATCAGACTATAGGATTCAAATCTCAAGGATCATTTTAAAAATGTTCTGTGTCGTGATACAAAAATCTAATCATATAAATTATACAATGCAAGAGTTGAAAAACATTTACATTTACAAAAGTTACCAATAAAATTTTACGTTTTCGTTGTATTGACGCGTAGAAAATGAAGTTTAGTTGGGGTAACTCAGTCATAGCAAATCAGTTTTTGCTGGCAACATTGCCTCTGTTGTTTTCGTTAACTTATTTAATTTAACAAAAGATAATCATCTCACGCAAGAAAACTTATTTGATACATGTGAAAATCTGATAAAGTGTTTATAGCATATATATACATATATATATATATATATATATATATATATATATATATATATATATATATATATATATATATATATATAAACACATATAGCATGCTATTACATAGCAGTTTGTAATAAGACCGTCTGGAAAAATGAAAAAAGACTATATATATATAGCATGCTATGACAGTGTTCATAGCATAAGAATGCAATATCAGTAGTTTCCTCTAATGAGTAAAACTATTTAGCAATTTCATTTCTCCTCTTTTCTCATTAATTCATAATCAACATATGATTCCTGTGTTTCACGTGGAAATTACTCTCAATGCTCATCAGTTTAATACGGCAATTTCCAGTAAAATAATGAAAATGACAATAGAAAAATTAACCGATCGCTCTAACATTTACTGTATCAGGAAATTGTTGGAGCAAGAAATAAATGTAAGATACTTATGAATAAGATTCCCTCGTAAGGTAAAATGGTAAAACAAATAAATACAGTAAACCAGTTACCTCTTGCATGTATTCACTTCCTCAGTGAAGATGCAACGAAGTCATGAATAAGAAGAAAAATTTGAATATTTCTGGTGTTAACATTAACCTCGTTACCGCCCAATCAAACTAACAATCTGAGTGAATTTTCCATCAACAATTTTCTGAATAAATTTTCAGCCACGTAACCAAGACAGAGAAAATAAAATACATTTATGTTCACCGTAATACTACCAACGTATTCTTTGATCACCTCTTACTTACAGTGCAGCGAAGTTCAAACTTGAGATGGCTTACCTGAAAGGAGAAAGAATTATGAGGGTAAAGTCACATAAGAAATTAAATCATTATTGTCAATGGCAGGTATACAAGCCTTCTTTTGGGATTAGAAAGAAAAGAAAATATGAGGACAGCCTTCGGGCCAACAACCCAAAACTGTGAACGTTAAACAATCAATAAACCAGATACATGTTTAAATTAGATACACGTTTCCTAAATGTATAGATTCAAATAAAATTTCATCATGGGCATTTCATATGTTTATTTACTTAAGAACATTCTTCGACTGGAAAGCGGCATACAAAATTTTGATCAGCAAATAACATTTCATTGCAACCATACGTTTAGAGTTTCAGACATTTGCATAGAAATACTTGAAAATTTTCAAGAGATACGACTATACGCGAAATTGTGTCAAAAAGCCCGAATGTCTTTTTTCAGTAGAGCGTAGGTAGGTAGGTAGGTAGTACAGGTTTGAATCATTGAAAAATAGTTCTATACTATGAAATACCACAGAAAAAGAATCTGTAGTTTACACAGACGTTTATACTTCCGCATGGCAGTCATACCTGCAAATGAGCAAAGGTCATGTATGCAGGGCGTGTGAGGAGCAGAGAGCGTCAAGTCGGACCCTACTACTCAGAATTTCATGAAATGAATAACTTGGAAAGAATTATAATTTTTTCGTTTCATACTGACGAGTTCTGTCTCAATTGCAGCCCAATAAATGCACATTCTCTGTTACCAACCTTTTAGCAATTTTTCTAATCGACCTTGGACTCTGACCCATACACCTCACTGGCATGAGGAGAAATGATAAAATTTCTTCTGGAACTTCATCACTAAAATTTATCAAAGTTTTAGGAAAATTTGCGTTGAAGGGGCACAAGAAAGAATAGAAATTTGTATTTGAAATAATAAAAAAATTACTAAGGTATATCAAATAATGGCTTACATTTAAATTTTCAGTTATATAAATTCGTCAAGTCGCTTAAATTTAACATTTCAAGCAAAGCAGATATTCATTCAAGAACTAACGCATTCTCAAAAGTTCGCTAATGACATAGATAGAAACCAACAACTAATCTAGCGACTTAATAAGAGAGGAGAAAAATAGAATTAAATTTAGAGAAACGAATCCTTGTCAGTATGAATGTTGGGGAAAATTACTCAAAAACCTGCTCGCAGCTGTAATAACTAATGTAATATAAATAAGTAAATTAAAAAATATTCAGAATTAATGTAGCAATCAAATTCTCATGAGGTAATAAGATTTCTTAAAAAATGAACACTGCAATAATTTACAAAGAGCTTTGAATCCACAGTTGAGACGACCCTAACAAAGAAATGCCTGAGATGAAATGTATTCGTTGGTCTACGTTTTGATCTGTCCGCAGAAACTGATGAACTAAGGTTCAGTGACTCACAAAGTTCACAAGAGAAAAGTATTAAAACTCATACAACTTGCGAATAGAAAAACACATACAAGTGGCGAATAGAAAAACACATACAACTTGCGAATAGAAAAACACATACTACTTGCAAAACACACAAAACTTTAGGGACATTCGATGTGAAGACCTATATTCTGCAGCGGAAGAGTTGCAGAAACCCCAGCATGGAAACACAAATATGCACATCGAAAGGACTTTCTCCCATAACCCAAAAAGTGTCTTTAGTATATTAAAATAACATAACAGTAAACTACCAACGAATTCGATTAGAGACACCGAAATTCCCCCTGAAAACATAGTCAGGCCAAAAAAGAGGCAATGCAATCGGTCAGAATATCTGTGACGAGTTTATCCAGCACACTCCCACAAAGACCCAGGTCAAGACCAAGTTTTAAACGTTGACCTCGCATAGGAAAACAATCGAGGTATGTCCACGCCTTTACATTTGCGCTTAAAATAAATAAGTGTGAGAATTGGGGCAACCCTGTTTAAAATGACCACATTTACGTAGGTCACAATTTACTTGAAAACACCAACACTCGACTAAACTTAATTGCAAGACGCATTACTTACCAGTAGAAGCACAATTAACTCGTAAACAAACTCGCTCTTAAAACAGGTTAAATGAACTCGAATTCCCATGAAAAATATTCCAGCCCATTCTTCTCGGGCCGACAGTGATGAGGCGAACTGTTTGAAGATTTTACGTAATATTACGAAAAGCGTTCGTATGCGCGAACGACTAGAGTGCACAACGAAACCATTGCTCCCAAAAAGAGGCACTCATTGAGACAATGTCCATTAGCAAGGCCCCTTAATTTTTGAGTCACGAAAGTCTTTACAGTTCCTCCCTTCTCTTTGTTAAGTGGCCCCTAATCTCGAGAGAACAACTAGTCTCGGTATGGAGGGAACGTTTTTGGTGACATTGTCAAGGCTTGCGTAAGGAAAGAGGCTTCCCCTTTACTCGGAGGCTGAAGGTGTGAGAAAGAACTCATTCACTAGGATGTGGAATAATCATCCATAATTATTTAAAAGAGCTTACACAACGCCACAGAAAAATACAGTCTTTATAGAAAACAATGTTTTCGATTATAAGGAACAGAATTAAAGATTTTCCGTCCTCATAAACTGCTTGGTACTTATCACTGAAATTTCAGTTTTAACTTTAATATGATTTTGAATTGAAAACAGATGTTTCAGCTCTCAAAAAAAAAATCATAAGTTTTAACAAAATGCAGTTTATACAAATGAAAACCTAGATCTCAATGTAATTTGTATTTATTAAAGTTGATAAACAAAGTTCATCAACCTGTTTGATTGTTTCTACTTATCCTAATAATTTAATCGGATACCATTCCTCTAACATTAAAAGAACTCTTCTCTCAAGCAAAAGCAAGGAGAGTTCAGTTTGTTATTTCCATTATGAGTGGAAGCGGTACGCAACGAAGCCAGGGAAAAACAATTTCTAGATGACGACGCTGATAAGCTATTAATCTTTCCAGATAAAAAATATCAACGACAAACAGGTGTTATTCAGAACCAAATTCATAAGTATAGAAAATGTAAAGCCCACAGTTGAAAGAAATTGAACAGAAAGAGTTATCACAACACTGTAAGTAATACTCTCCAAACAACCGATGCTTTCGCAATACGAGGACCGAACACACCGCAAAATGCATCAAAATACCGTAAAAAGGGTACAAAAAAATCATTCACCCAATATGTAGAGAGTAAAAATTGGCTTCGCCATGTCTAGTCTAGAATTACAACTTCGAGCACAGTTACGACTATAATAAGTACAGAAGTAGTTTTAGAAGATCAGAGCAGCTAACTGAAGCCACTGTATTTTCTAACAACGGTAATGCAGTTATACCAAAGCCTCTAATTCGTGAAAGCTCTTCAGTAATGAAAGTCAAGCCACTAAACAGTTATAAGAGCTGGTAATAAAAGACAAAATGTATGAGGAATACGATAATTTAATTTCTGTTGAGGGTAATTTTCAGCCCTATTCATTGAATAAGTAAATAAATTCGACATTAAGATGGTAAAAACATGCATTACTCTCATTTCTATAGCAGCTACACGAGTCGGATGAAGAAAATTAATTGCCCTCCATAAACCGCAGAACAATGAAATCATGAGGACTAGGATTTATAGCTTCAGAAGCAGAATGCAGTCCCAAACACTAAATAAAATTTTCAGCAAAATATAGCGCATTAAAACTCAAATATAAATTAGCTATATGTGCGCAGACATTTAACTGCTTTGAGTAGTGCTAAAAATGAAGAAAACTATGTCATAATAAAAAGGAGGAAACCGACGTCACTGTCAATGATAGCTCTGGTGCACAGCCGAATGCCCTCGATATGGAGAGGAAATGACGAGCATCTCCTGTAGAGTTCACTTGCGATAACCTTGCGCTGACGATAGTAGGTAACGAAGCTATCATCAAAAAATTGCTTATTTCATGATTTTATGACGTAAAGTAATTAAACTCAGTAGAAAATAGCACTTGATGCTCTCATCAAATGAAACAATCCAAGCAAATTAATTACTATAAAAAATGTATGAAGAGACGAGGACCTAAAATTCTTCTGAATTTGTTTGAAACTATTTAAACTCGAAGTAAAAGTTGGTCAACACAGCAATTATTTTTCATTCTCTGAAAAAATGAAATAGCCATTTCACACATTGGATTTTAAGTGGGAAGAACTAATATTCTTGAAATTGCACACAAAAGTGATGTAATTACTTAATGTTTACCATCGTTTAACTTTCGCTGGACTTGTCATGAAAACAGCGTGAGGTAACAAAAGAGAAATTTGTTTGTGACAGCATACGTAAAGCGCCTATTGCAATTACGACAAACGTTCTGATCTTCGAGCGTAGCTCATCGATTATAATTATTGGACCTTGCTGTGAATAAAACTTTGGAGTTATGAGGAATATTTTCTTGAAGTGCGAGTACAAGTTCAAGCTTGAGAGGAATATTTTGGAAACAGTGTGAGAACATCTTCGGAGTTGCAAGGAATGTTTTCTTCAAGTGAAAGTAAATATTTGAAACTGTTAGGAACATTTTCCCGCTACTGAAGTCGAGCAACAGGCATCCACTCAAGCAGCAAGTGACCAAGTTCAAGGCTGGAGCCCAGATGTGTATGGACTAGATTCTGTTTAACTAATTGATATAATTAAGAGTAAGCATTTTAAAGGCTCATGCATATCCTGTTGTCTTCCATTGCAGAATTTTTGATGATAAATGCAAAGTTGTTAACATTTGTGCTAGGCGATGCCATGTTATCCCCATGTACAAACGCTCGAGAGGAATGGGAAAAATTACATCTCTACGCATAATTTTTTAAACGTTTTTATTACCAAAGCAAAAATATAAAAACTTAAATACAATAAATAAAACTCTTAATGTAACCATAGAGATCGAAATCAAAAGTTCTTAAACAAATTATTAGAAGTCTTTACGTGGAACGGGCACTGGGAGTTGCCTCCAATTCACCAGAGAACCATTGATTTGGCGGAGTTGAAATTACTGAGGTCACGGAAAGAGAGCGGAGTCGTTTCTGTGAAGATGGCATAATCATGCAAGAGTAGCTTGAACTTAGAGTCAAGTTGCGAAATGCTTACGGAGCCCTGAATTGGAAGCTCAAAACGACACATGTATGCTATAAGCTGATCAGATAATACTCTTCGAATAAACTATTCAATATGCCCGAATCAAGTATTACTACTCCCATTGAAATCAACTTAGCAACGCCATATTTACCTTCATTAAATTTGCATCATCGCGCTCGAGTCCGATAAATAAAATTGGATAGGAATAGTTAAATCAACAAACGAAAAAATTCACTACAAACGTTTTCGATTTAAAATGCTCAAAGAGGATGAAAATCCCCGTATTAGCTAACGCAGGCAAAAAACGGTCAACAAACGCTGTAAAATTTTTACCAGCTTCAAGTCACGGTTCTTGATGACCGAATGCCATTAGAGTCTCGGTTGAAAGCGTAGAAAAGCAAGAGGCTCGAATAAAGCTCTGGAAGCCTTAGCACAAGACGCGAACTTGTTCCTTTAAGAGAGATGACTCGACGTTCTTTGAAGGCCACAACAGAAGACATCAGTCAAATGGCTGCTGCAAAACAAAATTCTTTCACGAAGGCATATAAAGCACAAAGTAAACGAACTAAAACCTGCTCTGATGCATCTCTCAATCGAATCAAAAGTAACTTTTGACAACTAATCGACAAAAGAGCCTAGTAACAATGGGTCAGACGTCATGAAGCTCATCACAAACAAAAGCGAGTTGAAAGTGAGAACAGAAACGTAATGGTAGGGTGAAAAATGGTGAAGTGAGGGGCGGAGGCAAATTTACTTGAGAACAATAGTCCGTGACCACAGAGGACGCAGCGCCATGCAGAGCACCTCCACAATAAAGTCTCCAAGGAGAGGAGCAAATAAGATTACCCACTGCACTCGTACACTCACACAGTGAATAAAATGTTTGTCCAGACAAGCGTAATGAAAAAGTAGGCTTCAAGTTCTTGTAACGTACCTTAGAGTTTGATTTTGTTCAAATTAACGGATAAGTAGTCCAATAAGAAGAAGTTGTCTGGTCTAAACTGGTGTAAAATATCCCCAACTTTTACCTGAAACACACTTTAAACTCGCTGATTCAAGTTGAACTTGTTGTACATGCCAAATGTACACATTCTTTTCGATGCTCTATTTGATCTTCAGCCTCAATAAGATTTTAAACTTTACAAATTCTGAAACGAAAAATTTATAAAACAAGATAAGAAAATTCACCTTTTCCATTTTCACAATGGTAGAAAAAACTAACTGAATTTTTATTTCCATCGCAAGTTAGAAATAATTCTATGCTAAAGCTAAGATAAAAGACTGAACACAACGCTTACAAATACATACATACAAAAACAAGGGCAACGACTAAGACCGGAAACCGAATGGAATAAACTGAACAGAGAGTGCGTGGTTGATCAGATTAACGAGCGAGAGTACAGAACAAAGGAAACGAAACAAATTCTTCAGTTTCTTGGAACACCAGTAATATATTTTTACAAAAAACGAAAGGTGTTGACGCCCCAGTGACAGAGTCGTGACTCTGCATCAAAGACCAGAACGCAGGCAAAAAAAAAGAGATAAAGAACAAATAGTGTCACAATGCTTCTGTTGATTATAATTCTGTACCTCTCTTATTCTGGAAGTGACACGAATAATAATATTTCGTACAGTTATGTGTATAATAAAAAAATCCGGATCCATGTAATTGAAAATAGAAACACTACATTCTAGGAAATATGAAATAAAGAGTATCATTAAAAAATTTGTATCTAAAATCATTTTTGTACTGTGTATGTGTTCAAAGAGAAACTAAATAGGTTTTGTACCTGTTGAGCTTGTGATTTAGGAGAAGTTTAACAGAGTGATAACACTTCACGTAGATCAAAAAATGTTCATGCATGATTAAAAAGAAGTACAAGTCATGTGAACATTTGCTTCATATCACCACACAACTAAGAGCGTCGTATTACTAAATGGTTACCGACTACCCGACTTTTATTTACGTAACGAATGGAATCTACAAATACAGACGACCCAAAAAATTATGTTAATTTGTATTAATAGGATAAAATGCGAGCAGATTGCTATGGTTCATGGAGAACATCTCTGAACGGCTACTTCATAAGTCTAGCAGTAAGGATAAGTCACAATTAGGATTCTCGAGGCATAGCTGCTTCATGATCGAAGAGCTTGGTGTAGCGACGGTCATCTCTAAAAAGACCACAAAAGCTGCCGCTGTAGACTGTCGCAGTTGTGGCCACAGTGGCTTATGTATCTGCCACTGAACAACACAACAGCTATAATGCACGTAAAAATTAATTTCATATGAGAAATGCCGATATAGTAATTATAAGGATTGTTTTGAAATGACTGTGTCGAAATATGGCACGAAATTATGGTCAAACATGGAAGCCCACGTAATAAATTTAAACAAAGTTATAGAAATAATAATAACAGTTTGAATAATACCGTTAATAAAAATAGTAATAGTATATCACCCGGAAATACGTATATTTCTATACAAGGAACCGGTTCAATCCACGTTAGCCATAATAAAATTACCTAATTCATAGAGGCACCAAAAATCGCACTTAACCACAGCTTTCTGGTCATGACACTCATCTGAGTGGAGATTAAAATACTTAGGATTATTAATGATATCGTTATTTCAAGTTTTGCACACATTTTCTATGAACAACGTGCCTTAATGCATACCCTTTCATACGTAATTCTGGGGTCACTCACTGTCACCGCTGAATGAAGTGCATCCGCTTCGCACTAAGTAAATAGTTGAGCAGGTGAAAACAATAGGCAAATTTTTGTGTCGTAATTGGAACTATTTCCTGCAGCCTACCAAAGAACCGCCTAACAATAACGAAAGAGAAAAATAAGTAATAAGGAGAGTAGAAGAATAAAAAAGGGTAAAATAACTGCACCTGCACTAGAAATCCATGTTTCAGCCCCCTAATGCAGTAAAACTATGCAAAAGAGCAACCTGAACGAGCCATCAACAAGTGTTTCTGACTCGGCCGTTGGCAGCATAAAGACTTCGAGGAACGCAAACACTCCGCAAAGCAGTGACGAGAGCAGACACGATCAGAACTCGTCAGTTACAGGGCTAGAGTGCACTCAAATAATATTGAATATAATTTGTAACTTATGAATACGGATCAAACTTATTCGAGCACGCTGAGAAGCAACTTTCCTCGTGCCCTCACTCAAAGGAACCGGAAATTTTTCGATATATAAAATATGTCACTGGCACAGTTTGAATACATTGCACTTACCAATAAAAAAGTACTAAATATAACATATAGGGTTGTAGTGCCGTTGCAAAAAACCTGAAAACATGAACAAATTTTTAAAGGCTCCAGAAGAGAGTGAATTGTTAGAGTAGAATTGTTCTTAAAATAAAATTACAAGTATTTATACAACAATGCAATTCTAACATTCGATGATTTCACGAACAAATTACAAATAAGTTTACCATTTCTCACCACCTATCTGAGCAGCCTACTACACTACTCCTCCTTGCTGCCAGCATAATGGTAGGAATTCCTCCTAGAAAATATCAATTAAAATGTTGTGAAGCTGACACGTTTTTAACACCTAATAAAACTTGACATGCATGCGTTAAGAGATGAAGCTTCAGTTCTCCAAACGACAAGATCGGACATTCCTGTGAAGTTACCTCACTTGAGATGAAAATTCCTAACTCAGAGGCTTATCAACAGCAACTGTGATCCTGTGCACCACCAGGATATGCAGCAGGATCATTTTTTAGATACATATGATTTATTTTTTACAAAACTAGTTATCAGATTTGTTCAAAAATAGCTTCATTTATAAAAAAAACATATATAACACTCAACTGATGAATAACTTCATCGTTATTTCAAGTAATACTAATCAATAACAAATTTTAAGAACCTGAATCATTTATTCATCAGATTTCAAGACGATCCTCAGCATATTTAAAATAAAAAGTGAATGCAACGTACACCATCCAAAGAAACCGAGAAAAAAGATGTCCTACTAGAGCATATAGAGTGGTGCAACCAACCGTTCGCGCCACCTGCAAAACCGGTAACACCAATGAACATGACTTCATGTGAGGCCTGGTCGGTACTGGAGACTTCAACGCCCTGCAGATACAGAGCTCGTCGGCAACAAGCACGTTGATGAAGTGGGTCTCATGACAAGTGATAGTGAAAACTTGTACCAAAGCACTTAAACAGAAATAGATATAAATAATGTTACATTGATATG
Source organism: Trinorchestia longiramus (assembly GCA_006783055.1). Classification (NCBI taxonomy): domain Eukaryota; kingdom Metazoa; phylum Arthropoda; class Malacostraca; order Amphipoda; family Talitridae; genus Trinorchestia; species Trinorchestia longiramus. The sequence continues at coordinate 110,888 of VCRD01000354.1, read as the reverse complement.
GATTTTTTCAGTGGAAAAAGAACTTTTAAAAGACAAACGTTTTTACAAACTTTCGTTAGTTCCTGAATACATGTTTCTACTGGTATTTCTATAATTTTGCATTAAGAAAGTGGGACATTATTTCTACACTACCACCTCTGAATGCCAGTTTTGTATAATTATAATCGAAAGAAATTGACGTTCACAAGACATGAATCTTCACACATTTAAGGCTCCATCCGGGTTGAAAGACCCTTCTCCTCAGGAAGTATGTCACACAAAACATGGAGCTGAGCACTACACCGTATGTGAGGAAAATCCTACTCTCAGCGAAAGGACGGTAAACATCATAAATATTTACATAAAATAGTAAGTTCAAAATGCGAAGGAAATTACTACCTGTTAGCTTTCAAGGTTCCTGTAAGTTTTTCCCAGCACAAGAACTGACCAATTCAAAATGCATAGCAACTGAATCAGAGCCGATGAGTCTATAACAGCGACAGTAATACGCTGTACAGGATATTAAAGTCACTACGAGGTTTCCTTTACGTCACCATTGAATTCAATTGCAGAAATGACGACAGCGACAATTAAAGGTTCTGTAGCAGTCTTTTAATTCAATAGAGCACTGATAATCGAAACGTTTTCTTGACTTTGTAAAAGTTCTGGTTTGTGAAAACACAACACAAAATGTGCTTAGACTACAACCAGAACACTGAAGCAAGTTTGACATCATAAAACAAATTTCGGGAATACACAAAACAAGAAGCCATTTGAATTGAATATTTGTTCCGTTTCGCGGATCATAAACACGTTATCGAGGGAGTTGGATCACATGAGCTGCTGGTGGGAGCAAGAGCATCACATCCTAGATGTCGTTGCCACACTCGCCGCTGCCAAGGTCAGAGCGGGGCGCCAACAACAAGAACGTCTCGAGAGGTGGGTTCTGGGGTGCGCGCGCAGATTGCAAGAGTAGCAGAGGCAACTCACAACGCTCGTCACGTTTGACGTTCGAAATTTTAAATCGCGTTCAAAAACAATGTAATTTCAATCGAGTATTGATCTCCGTAAACCTAGGAACAGTTGATACGGATGAGAATATTGAATTGTGATGATGTCACAACGTGTACTAAATATTTTAATAGTATAATGAATTTACTCTAATCTGACTTTCGAAAAATGTTTTTACTACAATTTGAATAGTATTTATACAAAATAATTTTCACAAAGGCATATAAAGAAGTAACTAAAATTACGCGTAGTAGGAATAAGAAGCGCTGAACTAAAATAACTTCAATTTCAGGGTATTCACAGAAATGAATTATTTTTAATAACAAGCGTAAACACAGGTTTTAATAAATTGTTTGAAGATAAGTTGTAAATAATTTAAAGGAAACTAAAATAGCCCATTTAATTTAACGCTTGGCCAGTTGAGCAAAAACCTGCATAGTCAAGTTCGAATAAACTCAACACTATTTTCTTTTGCCAAGAACTCGTACATCGATAAAGTAATTGAGATCAGATAGTTTGACATCATCAACGTTAGCAAAACACAGCAACATAATCCAGTGTAGATGATTATTACGTCAATCATTTCGCTAAGAAGAGGGCACACGTCAAGCAAAGGACTCGTGTCTGAACTGAACTCATGTCTACTGAAGATTCAGTAGTATTTCTGCAGCAGGATGTACTCAAGTATTATGTTTGAATGAAAACACTGTTATTTGAGTTACATATGGTGACATTTTATGAATAATTTATCCATTCTCACGGCTGAGGTTTGTCAGAAACATTCTCACAATTATTTTAGTCTTAATTAGAAACACTGTAGGTGCTTTATGAGAAGGAACTGACGAGTTAAAGCAATTATGTTGAACTGAAAGTAAAGGGCAATCATTTATGACGTGGAGCGTCACGGGTCACATGCACAAGAGCAAAGTTTAAGCCCAGCGTCACCCAGAGATTAATTGATCAGGAGAGCTGACACCAGATCAAACAGGAAGCTGTCAAGGGTTTCCTCTTCGGAGCGACGACCAAAAGAGAAACTCGGGAAGTTGTATTAATACGTGAAATAGCAGACTTGACTTGACTTGACGTTCACTGCAGCCAAACGTTGTAACGGAAACACATATGGAGCAACTGTAATGGCATTTGAACCACCAATATAACAGGATATCTATAAACAGTAAATGTAGAATCTTGTCAATCCAGTAAAATTTCAGTATCGGTTTTCAACTTACAACAAAAGTACAATGAAATGGATGCACTATACTTTTATTACATCCGTATTTTTCATATGCCATCATTAAATTATAGGAAGAAAGGTGGAATCCTACTGAATCATTTATTATTGTAGTACAATCAGGGTATGTTAGACTGCACGAAACTTTGCATGGACAAAGACAATAATAAATGCAAAAAATCCTAGCGCGAGAAAACAAGAAAAACTTCGAATAAAAATCTCTAAAAAGTAATAGGTAAAAAACGTCTCAAAACAACACGACCATAAAGAAGAAGTAGTTTGTAAGTCCGGCTGAGCTGACCAATGAGAGACTGGTTGCCAAGCGCATTAAAACTGGTCAGACGAGAAAACTTTTGGCGGGCCAATAAAAGAAGATTGTAAAATTACGATGCTTTTTCGCGATGCACTCAAAAAGAACGGAAAATTGGCAAGACTGATTGAAGTAACCGCTACAAGTCTAGTTGCTTTTAAAATTTGAGACGTGGATTTAAAACATCGACTTTGACTACAGCGCGTTAACTACATCACATCATTGGATAATACTTGAAATGAATATCGAATGGGATGAAAACTCCAGTCGGACAAGTCTTGACAAGCATAATTGAGTAACTTTTGAAGCTGAATTATTCAGTTGTTTAAATTAATCAAAATATTCAAGTGATACGCACAGACTCGTTGCAGCATCATTGAAATGGGAGGATCATAAGTATATTTTTTCACTTTTTATCATTTCAAGTGAAAACCAGAGAGTGAATGAACGATAGGACTTTTAACCACTAAGTTAAAAATGAAACTAAACAAAAATATAAAACACGACCATAAAGATCATGTCAGATAAGTCCCAATTTTAAACTCTAAAACTTCCTTTTTCTACGGGTATTTCATTTTCATTAGTATTATACGCACTGAGTAATGGGTAATAAAAAAGTTTGTAAGGGCTGTGAGAAATACTGTCATTACTTGCCAAGGTCTTGAGGTCGTCGTAATGGGATGATTTGTTCAAGAAGAGAAGTCTCCGTGTTTCATCAAGACAATACGTATGCCACTGGGTCAGACAACGCGCTGTTATAAAGAAAACGTAAGCCGAGTACATAGTTCATACGATGAGATTTATTTAAATCAAGGTCCGTCTCGGAGGGTTAATATTTCTCGCTCTTTACTCTTGGGTGGTAGTATGACTTCATAAATATGTACATAATTTTTCAGTATTTGTCAGTCCCCAATTCCAAAAAGAAACAATGATCATATACTGTGTGCAAATGGAATAAAATTAAACAAGGTAATGATCCTGTTTTGTTCCATAGCGGCGAGAATACCTAAATTTCCATTTATAAAACATCAACTGCCTGAATCTTTACCCTAAAACTGACACAACGTGAAAGAAATCGTTTTTATTGTCTGAAAAATGAATAAAAAACAGCAAGGATATTTTTCCTAGATTTGAAGGCAGCTGATCCGATATACAATTTTCAGTCGGTCCTAAGACCAAACGAAAACACCTTCAAATATAATTAATGAATTTTCCTATGAGCGTGACACATTTTGAAGTATGAAAGCAACTTTCAAAATATATGATACCGTGTCCGCGCGCCACAGTACGCACTGATGTTTGCTATCTCAAGACTTTGCTTGAGAGGAAAGTTCACATTAGAACATTGTAGTGAGAGGTAAGCAAGAGATCTCGTACAACCTAATTAAATCATGGTGCCATAAATGGGTGTACTATAGAGCACACCCAAAAACCTGTGGGGTGACACCCCCTCGAGTTGCCCCATGACGTCTCCTTCAAGCAACAACATCCGTCGCCCACGCGTCCCACCTCTGGCTGTGGCAACACAGGAGTACATGTCATGCTAGCATTTAAGCACAAACAAAAAATCATAATTTGAATTCAGCGCGGGATTTTCCAGTAAAAAATTCATAACGAGACCGACAGCTTGAAGAACTTGTGTTATTTTTAGTTTCCTTGTTTTGTGCAAGTAATCTTCTCAAGTCGCATTAACTATATGCGTTGGAGAATTTGTGTTAAACAGAGATTTCAGTATTGCGCATAATTTACTTTTCAATACTCCGATGTGGATGTAGTTGACCAAATACACCTGCAGGATGACTGGGGAATCGAACCTGCGGCCACTGAAAACCCTGATTGGAGTGACGACGCTCTCTCATCGACTTTGCTGTACAATCTCAAATCAAAATGCTTAGTTCCTGAGTTAGATAAGTTAATTCAAGTACTGTTGATGACTGCGGCGCAACATAAAATTACGCGAAACCAGAGGCCGTTAGCAAAGGATGCATATCAGATACTAATAGTACAGTAGTGGAAGTAATGGTAGTAGTAAAATCCTCCACCTGCCTTCCTAAGTGCGGTCGGAGGACTCCAGTGATGTTATCAACAATCCACATACCCGCCCCACCACCACTGCGGTCAGAACTCAGAACTGGTCACTCAGCAAGGGGGGAAGTGCAATTTGGTCTTTGCTTACAAGCAGCCGAAAGTGTGTTCGTGTGGGGAGGGAGGAGGATAGGGAGCGAGGAACCGCACAAAGGGAGATTGCACAGCTTTTCAGTTATGCTATAAAAGAAATGAAAAATGAAATGACAGCAGATCACAAAAAATAAAGTAATAAGGAAAATACAGCAAATTAAAAGGAAATTGACAATACACTTGTAGGCAGAGCTGTACAATAAATAGTCCACATGTCTGACACTCCATGCGGCTGTCATGTGCGCTTAGAAATGCAGCCCACAGCCAGCATTAGTAACAGAAAAAAGCTACCGATCGAAGTGACACAGAGTAGAAAATATAAAGAGTTGTAGTACGTGTTGTTACAAATTAAGGTTTGTGTAATGTAAGCAAAAAAAGAGATGTTCATTTATAAAAACTTTCCAAATTTTTGGTGAGCTCGCAGAAAATACATAAATTTTACAGCAGATCACCAAAATAAAACACATCAAACTGTAGAATTCGAAGAAGCTGAACTTCAAACAACTACTTCAAACGTAACTAGCAAAAGATACAAAACATGGTCGGTTTGCAACCACGTATAACTTCACAAATATGTAAATCTATAATGACGCAGAAGCCTAACTCACTGTCATGAATCGAGAAGCAAAGATCTCATGATTTGTATTTCATTTGAATTTGAATACATACGAGGCTGTCGTCCTCAACCTACAAAACGGGTTCCGGCTGAGCAAATCGAGAAGCTAAAATTGCAAATGTCTGAAAAAGCTCGCCCCACCGAACCAATCCGAAAGTAATCGTCGCCTCGAGCAAATAATGGACGAGAGCGAAACGAAGTAAGTGGCGAATGAGTTCTTCTAAATAAAACAAGTGTTACGATCTCATCTAAATCTACCGGAGAATGCAAGTGAACGTATACATAAAGTGAAGTGAAAAAAAGTGCGTGTCGCAGACAAATAAATGTCCAGTGATAATACTGTTACTAACTTGCAAACTCTGCTAAACACGAACTATTCCTTCTGCAGCTGTTTTTTCATGCAACAATCTTAAATATGATTTATAACATCATTTACGGCAGATAATGATGAACATGCATTCGGTAAATACGAAGCAAAACTGTTATTAATGATGTACTCGGTAATATTATAAAATACTTGAAGTTTGATGTACTGTTAATTTAAATTCTAATGTGAAGGTGGTAGAATTCAAGGTCATAAGATTCAAGGGAGATTTCATCGTGGGAGAACTAGACGCATTTTAATCAAAGTCATAAAGATGTAGAAAAAGAACGATTTTCGAAAACTTGTATGTAATTTGAATAAAAATTCGAAATGTACTTTCACCCAATTTTATACCAACACACTTCATGGAAAAATCATTGGTAAAAATATTTCAAAGTAAATGACATCAAATGCATAGCAAAGGAATTTTAAAGAATGTCGTGATGAATTACAAACGAACTTAGCAAAAATGGATCAGGGTAAAGGGACCTTGACGGTAGCAAACTGACAGTAGGAAGTCAGTTTGCATGATCGGAATATGTTATAGCTTACAGCTGCCTCAGTAAAGCGGTTATTAAAAAATAACTAAAAACAAAGATCGATACATATTTTTATCTCAGAATGAAGTTTTCACGGTTAAAGAAAGTTTTATAGGAAAAAGTTAATTTAACTCGTCACCGTGAACGGGACCAGTGGTAATTCACTTCGAAAACACGTTTAGCTTCTCCGCAGCGTTGTTCAGTATCATCGACTTAAAAGAAATTTGTAGGTAAGAAGAACAAAACGAAAAAGTACTTATGACTACAAAACAGAAATGAAATCGAAGTTAAAACAAAAAACTCTGTACAGTTAAAAAATTATTGAATGAAACAAAAAATGACTAGAAAATGAAATGAAGGCGAAAGAATGTAATTAAATTTAGTCACAAAACGTAAATTTAAAACATCAATAATGAAAGTTTAACACGAGATAAATTTTTAGAAACAAATGGAATGAAGCTGAAGTATGAACGCACTCATAAGAACAATTACATGTTAGCCAAGTCGTAACCAAGCGAGCTAGTGAGTAAAAACATAAACCAATTATTATTCTATTTATAGAATAAGAGAAAGGTAAGACTGTCTGTGCAACTGTCATTATTGTGCGATCAGGCCAAACACGAACGGTCCAACAAGGGAATTAAGTTCGCCACACACAAGAAAATTACTGGACCCCCGCAGGGTAGCAGGAGCGCCACGCTCCACCGAATTGACGGTCCACAAAATCATGGAGAGTGTAACTTCACTCCGCTCCTCGTGCTGACACTCCGTTGCGTCATCTTCGATTGAAAACCAAACAGCGGAACAGCTTAGCTACCAAACAATTGTACACGCACAAACCTGATGAAGCAGTACAAGAATAAGCAGGACTATAGCAGTGGTCGGCTAAACAATAAACAAGCAACTATAAATTGCTCCATTACATTTAGAGTCGCACCAACTCGGAGAAGTCTGGATTAGGATATTTGAGTAGTCATTAAAATTTTAAAACTGTAAACATAAAATAAGATACTGTTTCCTTTTTTAAAGACCCAGGAATGAGTCGTAATCGAGCATCAGAAAGCTATCAGAGCCGCAAGTGAGAGGCTGGAGTTCGTCTCTGTATAGAGAACCAGAATAGCAACCAAACATCCTCAACAACTCAGTTTGCGCAATAGATAATTAAATTACTTAAAGTCAGGGAATATTATTTCAGATTTTAACTCGAGCTGATTTGAGGTAATCGTTGGTTTAAATTTATTAATGTTAATAATTTTTACAGAACGAAAAGAACGCTCACTAAAATACGTTAGTCATAATGATGTATAAAGTGGGTCATAGAACAAAGATTACAAATAGACCGTCCTGAAAATACACCTGCCCTCTCATTTTCGGAACGATTTAAATATCCCAGGATGGAGTCCCCCAAATTAAAATGAAGCACGCTGTTGTGATATGTAGAGTTTAACTTCACGTAAGATGGTAACACTAATGCATTAAAAAAATTAATCCCCGAGTTCAGCAACAATGAGCATCTTTACGTCAATCATACGAGTATTAATCAGCCGGATCCGCGGAATCTTTACGGTATAGGAGTATATAAAGAGTAAAATACTAAATATTTATCTGACGTTTTCTGAGAATATTTTTCTGTACAATTGCACCTCTCTGATCTTCCTCTAACAGCTGTCGTTAATTGTCTAATACGTTCTCTCGCTGCGTCATTATTGTGTACATAGGTTAAAATTTAAATTGAGTTTTTAATAGCAACAGTCGATACAACTATCAGTTATGAAACAAGAGCTGCTACAAAATCAATTTTAGTCTATATGTATTCACAACACAAAATATGTATGAATTTTACACGCGAAGGAAAGAACGACCCCAGATGTAGAAGTAGACAGGCATCAGAGAATACGTACTTTAGGAGTATATTCTACATCAAGGAACAAACTCACAACCATATTAATATTAAAAATGAGACGCTCCAATATTCAATAAAATTAAATAAAACTAAATCACACTCGAGTTAGTGATGAGACAACTAGCAGCAGTGACTCAATAAACGGTAGCTAGAAGGTGCTGGACTAACGCATGCGCATGAGCAGATGCAGGAGCACGCACGGCGTGACCGGCGGGTGCCAGCTCACCTGCACGTAGGAACACAACACGAGCAGGTAATACCAGGGAACTTTTCACAGGTTTGATTCAGAAAAGTCACTTGAAGAAAGGGCGAAATAGTTTCGAAAGAAACTAGAGAACAGGCCTAAATTAGGCACAAAGGAGATGTTACAGTTCAAAGGGGAACTGAGTACACAAATCGAGTAGCATAGCTTTGGAAAAAGTTCAATTTGAATATGATGTAAAGTTCAGTAGAATTTTTTTCCTTTACAATAACAAATCGAGTAGAATCATCAGTTGGTCTTCAGATGTGAACATTACAAACATGTGTGAAAACTGCACAGCGCAAGAATCAATCTATTCAACATCATGGCTTGACAACCATGAGATACAACTACACAAGTTTCTAATCATGTGTAGCATACCAATGCACACTTCATGAAAAATCCGATGAATATTAAAAATAAAATCAATAGAGAAGTAAAAACTAAATGTCAATTTGATTCTAAGGTACATTCTTATAACCGATTTTTTTGTTAGCTTCTATTATCTCCAACAAAATCAGCCTAATGGACGGATATATACTAACAAATTTCAACGTCTGGGGTAGACAGAGCTCGGCAGCTACAAGTGTTGTACACCACAGATGCTTCACAACGGTACAACTATCAGCATCTTACTGATCACTACCATGCATAGTAAGGTGACAGCCTGAACTATTTATATTATACCAGTCTTCCCTTAGAAAAGTTATAACGTAAAATTGGTAGTTTTAACATGTATCAGCGGCTTCAGTATTGACCAATACAATGGTCATTAGGGAGTTAACATGTACTGGTATTACACTAAGGCAGGTAGTTTTAATACGACATTTGATGGGCGTGTGGAACTAGAGTAATCGAAAAAGTAAGATTTGAGTGAATACAGCACAAAAGCATCGAAATGCAATTAGAGCATCTAATCTATCACTGATACTAGTGAATACTGAAGAAAAAATTATATTACCTGTATCCAGGCACAAATTTGCTCATGCGTGAACGAAAACAGATGAATGTGTAGGTTTCTAAATCAATCAACACACTCTGCGTACTATACTGAAGGAGACTCACCACTCGCTCACGAACTGTAGCCCTACACCCACGTGATGACCAGCCAGGCGACTTACCGGAAATACAGGAATGTGTGAAGTGACGAGTAGTCGTGTGAGAGCATGCAGGTCGATGACGTAATGACATGTTGTGGGCAGCCAGAGGTTTAAGCTATAGGTAATTCAATATTTTGCAAAAAAATATACATGTACGAGCAAATAACATGAACCAATTTCAAATCTTCATTAAATGGGATAAACATAATAACCAGCCTCTACTCTTAGATATTCCTAGCTTTAATGTTCAGTCACCGATAAATATAGAACAAAAGACGAAAATAAAATTTAACCTGGATACCAAACTGGCGTACCTAGAAATACAGACCCATGGAATCACATAGTCTAACCCTACTAAATTAAATACCTACACAAAGTTAATAGTAGGATAGAGTAGACGGAGGCATGCATGGCGTGCCAGTCATTCAGCTCCCGAGCGCGTCGGCAAGCTGGAACACAGCTGCGCCCTCAACATCAACTAAACAACAACACAGTGCCATTATGATCGCTTCTATAGGGTGTCCATAAAGCCTCTTTACCATTTCAAAAATTTATGACAAATGCAATTGATAAGATATTTTATTAAGATTTGTTCTATTGTATTCAGTGTTTATTAAAGTTTTTAATCCCATTTTGTATTTGTGTATTTTAGGGATCGTGTTTGTAAAAGAGGTGCTGTTGAAACTTTATGAGAGACTTTATGGACACCCTGTATATCCAACGTATACGTGACGCTGCCGACGGCCCAAGACGGAACAGCCAAGCCTGATTTTGTTAAGACTATAAACATCAAGAGTGCTGACAGCGTCCCTAGCATGCAAATCTCACCTTCTATTGCATGAGGCTGGAGTATAAGTGCTACGAGCCACTTGTTCCATAGAAACACGAGTAAAGTTAATAGAAATTACCTACACACAACATAATCCCACCGGGATACTAAAATAATCGTTGGTGCATACACAGCAATATTTAACATCTGCAATCCCGTGTTACGACGAATGAACTACACACATAGGTGAGAGGAGCACATTGAGACTTATATTAGCTAAGCATGCAAGAAGTGTATTTTAGAGAAACAAAAACTTTTCTTTCACAACTTATCGTGCAATAGAATAGTAAAATATTATGTGATGGAGATAAACCTACAGCACTACAGATTCAGTATAACAGCATGCACTCTGGCGAAGTCAATAATCCACTCTGGAGAGCAACGAGTTGATGTCGCCAATTACTGCACTGACAATGAACAGTGACCAGTCCATACTGCAATTGCTATAATTCACTCGTGAGTGTAACAATTCAGACCTTTGCAAATGGCCGACACAAGCACGTCACTCCGTCCCTAGCGCAGGTCGTATGACAAGTTCATCGTATGAAGGAAAATACTTGTAAAATACAACCACACTAAAATATGTCATCAGTTGGAATGCTAGCAACACAATTGAACGATTGTTAAGTTGTTGACAAGAAAACGATCGGTAAAGCGAAAAATGAAATCTTTGTTCGCTATAGCATGTGATAACATCGATTGTTTTATAAATGATTGCCAGTGATATGTACAAAATGAGTCATTTACAGGAATCAAGGAAGCGTTAAATTTTAGCAATCTTAAGAGAAACGCAGACTAGCTGAGGTACACATTAACTCAGCACTTACGGTGCAAAACAGTAACATTAGAGAAGAAGGTATACCAGTTATTGGGTTATTTATCATTAACAATCCAGTAACAGTAGCAACGACAGTGCCGGCAGCAGGAGGAAGGCAGTGGAGCGAAACACACACAACCTTGAGTAGGGGGACAGTCAGGGATGTCCGTCAGTTCAGAGCTGGTCAAACCACCCCCTCCTCTTGTTATGCGTCCGCCGTGCATGCGGTCACGGTCCGCAAAACACGGCGCTGGTCTCCGTCAGTCATGCAGCATAGCGGCCTGCACAGACGCAGAGTCGCGCTCAGGTAGCAGCGAAGACGTCACAGTTTTGTTGTAAGAAAACTAGGTGCTCGTTTAACCGAAACTGTTGCCTAGTACAGTCGGAATAAAAACACGCTTCGATATTAATGCGTTTCATTAATTATTATTCCGATACTAATTTAATAAAGCAGAGTTGCAAAGATACCAAGAACAAAGCAAATAAATCCCGCAATTTACAGAAAGTTGTCTCGCTGGCAGCTAAAACAGTTTGCAGAGCATGAGGAAGAGAGAAAAGATGCAAGAAAAAAC
>VCRD01000354.1:78011-98412 GCA_006783055.1 Trinorchestia longiramus | reverse complement strand
GTCTAACCCTACTAAATTAAATACCTACACAAAGTTAATAGAAGGATAGAGTAGACGGAGGCATGCATGGCGTGCCAGTCATTCAGCTCCCGAGCGCGTCGGCAAGCTGGAACACAGCTGCGCCCTCAACATCAACTAAACAACAACACAGTGCCATTATGATCGCTTCTATAGGGTGTCCATAAAGCCTCTTTACCATTCCAAAAATTTATTACAAGTGCAATTGATAAGATATTTTATTAAGATTTGTTCTATCGTATTCAGTGTTTATTAAAGTTTTTAATCCCATTTTGCATTTATGTATTTTAGGGATCGTGTTTGTAAAAGAGGTGCTGTTGAAACTTTATGAGGGACTTTATGGACACCCTGTATATCCAACGTATACGTGACGCTGCCGACGGCCCAAGACGGAACAGCCAAGCCTGATTTTGTTAGACTATAAACATCAAGAGTGCTGACAGCGTCCCTGGCATGCAAATCTCACCTTCTATTGCATGAAGCTGGAGTATAAGTGCCACGAGCCACTTGTTCCATAGAAACACAAGTAGAGTTAATAAATATTACCTACACACAACATAATCCCATCGGGAGACTAAAATAATCGTTGGTGCAAACACAGCAATTTTTAACATCTGCAATCCAGTGTTACGACGAATGAACTACAGAACAAGACCAATGCTCATAGGTGAGAGGAGCACATTGAGACTTATATTAGCTAAGCATGCAAGAAGTGTATTTTAGAGAAACAAAAACTTTTCTTTCACAACTTATCGTGCAACAGAATAGTAAAATATTATGTGATGGAGATAAACCTGCAGCACTACCGATTCAGTATAACAGCATGCACTCTGCCGAAGTCAATAATCCACTCTGGAGAGCAACGAGTTGATGTCGCCAATTACTGCACTGACAATGAGCAGTGACCAGTCCATACTGCAATTGCTATAATTCACTCGTGAGTGTAACAATTCAGACCTTTGCAAATGGTCGACACAAGCACGTCACTCCGTCCCTAGCGCAGGTCGTATGACAAGTTCATCGTATGAAGGAAAATACTTGTAAAATACAACCACCCTAAAATATGTCATCAGTTGGAATGCTAGCAACACAAATGAACGATTGTTAAGGTGACAAGAAAACGATCGGTAGAGTGAAAAATGAAATCTTTGTTCGCTATAGCATGTGCTAACATCGATTGTTTTATAAATGATTGCCAGTGATATGCACAAAATGAGTCATTTACAGGAATCAAGGAAGCGTTAAATTTTAGCAATCTTAAAAGAAACGCAGACTAGCTGAGGTACACATTATCTCAGCACTTACGGTGCAAAACAGTAACATTAGAGAAGAAGGTATACCAGTTATTGGGTTATTTATCATTAACAATCCAATAACAGTAGCAACGACAGTGCCGGCAGCAGGAGGAAGGCAGTGGAGCGAAACACACACAACCTTGAGTAGGGGGACAGTCAGGGATGTTCGTCAGTTCAGAGCTGGTCAAACCACCCCCTCCTCTTGTTATGCGTCCGCCGTGCATGCGGTCACGGTCCGCAAAACACGGCGCTGGTCTCCGTCAGTCATGCAGCATAGCGGCCTGCACAGACGCAGAGTCGCGCTCAGGTAGCAGTGAAGGCGTCACAGTTTTGTTGTAAGAAAACTAGGTGCTCGTTTAACCGAAACTGTTGCCTAGTACAGTCGGAATAAAAACACGCTTCGATATTAATGCGTCTCATTAATTATTATTCCGATAATAATTTAATAAAGCAGAGTTGCAAAGATACCAAGAACAAAGCAAATAAATCCCGCAATTTACAGAAAGTTGTCTCACTGGCAGCTAAAACAGTTTGCAGAGCATGAGGAAGAGAGAAAAGATGCAAGAAAAAACTCAATGACATACAATTTAACGATAGATTATTGTATACTCGTATTCTGAGTGAACGCCGACATATTCATCTTAAAATACGAAAGGAAATACAAATTGCAAATTATCGTTTTTTTTGCTCGTCCTTGAATACGAAACATTCGCTAACGTATTTCAAGGAAAGGAAAACTTGCACTGGTGGTTGCCATGAGTTGACGTTAAGAGAAGTTCACCTCTCAGTCGCAGCAGTGGTACAAAGACAATCGTCACCACCAAAACGCGTGCCACGTACGGCAGTAATCATCTGGGCTATCTATGCAAGTCGCACAGAAATGGGTCATTGTGAACGTGGACAATCAATTGTCAAAGCGCGATCCTGCCAACAGCAACGAGGTCAATGTTTTAGAGAGTGCTGCGAATTTTAATCAGATTGCAATAAAAGAATGATGAGGTCATGAGCTGTTCTTGATGTTAACTGAGATGCAGGAATCTAAAAGGAAAGTCTTTCTCGGTAGTCTCTGGAGCGCAGGTACGAGTGTACTTCATACCGAATTCAAGTTCAGGATTGGCTAAGGAATGCTCATGATAAAGGTGAGGAGGAAGTCAATGAATTACTGATAATTTGCGATGCCAAAATATGATTGCGTAGTACAAGGTGATATAACGTAAAATAAACACGATTCTAAAATACTGTCTTCACACACATCACTCACTTGACTTAAAATGCTGAAATCTTCAACTCTGAGAAAACACCCAGGTTTTACAAAGCAGTCCTGAAAAGTAGTGATGTAATTAGAGGTGTTGCATCCTCATGTTCAAAACAACTTAGTTGTATCGTTTTCTCATGGTCACCGAGTTAAAGTAAGAAAAACTATGGAAAAAATTAAGAATAAGATGAAACGAATGATCGAAAACGACAATCAATTTTGTATGGATTTGCATGCGCTCACAATAGCTGTCAAAATCAGAATTATACATAAACTGGACGATGAATATTTCATGACAAATGAAATTTCAAGTAACATTTGTACACTGAGTTATGCCAATTTGAATCTAATTGGTCAAAACTTGCTCAAGAACAACGTATACATGATACGCATAGGTGTATAATTTTGTTTAAACTAACTACAATTTCCTTAAAAAAATAACTGTCTTGATGGACGTACATATATCACCGTTTGCCTTGAGCATTAAAATCAGGAAACTAAACTAGTCAAGAATCTGGTAACATATGGGACCTTACGGCAAGGAAAGAACATAATCAATTTTTTCTTAAGATCACAGCCCGGAGGCTTGCAAGAAATTGCAGCGCGTCCTGCAGTGAGGGACATCAGTAATGTCGTCTACACCTGAGGACAACAGGGCGGTGTTGCTACCACGTCCCTGAAGCTGCAACGCAAATGCCAACACCTAATGTTAACAGAACACAAACATGTCAGCGTTGTGAACCGATTTCCATAACTGTACTAATGAGACTAGCACTTTGTTTCCAGATGAATGTATATTTTGTAAATGTTTTATATATTATATCATGATACACAGAAATAGCCAGTACTGCGACTACAATTTTAGACTTGCAAGCCAACTAAAGACAGCATAGTATAAAAAATACCAGAGAACCCCAATGTGGCAGAGAAAAAAATTAAAAACCTCACCCATGTCACAAGGTTAATATTTACGTCTTCATAGCACACTCGACTTGTTTTAAAGTGGCTACAAAAATCCACACACATGAAGGGGGCTCTTCAGTGAAGAAGATACGGCTTAGAAGTATACTTCAGAAAAAAGAGAACATTGGTACACAACACTTTCAAATCAAAGAAACAACCAATAATATAATACAATTACGTTTCTTCTCCAGTTAAGAATACTCTAGCCGAATGAAAAACATATAAATATAAAATCAATCACAACGTGGAATTTTTGGAGTTACTTCGAGGGTGAATCACCCTCAAACCAAGTATCGTTTTTACGATCAAAACGCTTATCGAAAACTAACAGATAAACTAGATTAAGCATCCACAAAAACTATCACCTCTTCCTCAGTAAGATAATAATACACTTCAGCAGCGTCTCTCCCAAGCAGCCTCGTACCGCCGCATTTCTAATTGAAAAAGTTCACAGCTTCTGCGGGTTCTGAACGACGTAATGAACGGATACATTCGTCAAAACTGTCAGGCGAAGTGGAGCTCGCTGTACATTCCCGCTCAGTTACAGACACTCTGAGGCTTCAAGATGAGCCTCATCAAATTATATCTAGGCCAAATTTAGTAGAAGACAATTATTTATTCTCGATAAAATAAATCCGACAGCAATGAAAAATAAACGACGATTGTAACGCTAACATGAACGCAACAGCAAATAATTTCCAGAGAAAGTTCGCCTTAGAAACATTTGTAAAATAAAGGGACAAACTAAATTTTATTTGCTCCGTTGAAATATGGAAACAAATGCAAATGAATTTTTTCAAAAATCAAATAAACAAAATTGGCAAGGAGATATATAGGTCACGCTTTACTCTCAGGAAAGCGTAATATCTACACTCTTACATTAACTAAAGTAAGATATTACGCAAAGAAAATAATTGTACTGCTTTTAGGGAAAATGAAAATAAAAATTTCGACGATTTGTTGTCGAATCATATGCCTAGAACCTTGATCTTAGAAAATAAAGTATGTAGAATTGCAACACGAAAACAGTCCAGCAAAAAAACTGACTTCCTTCTGATACCACGTCTTGATTACTTCTATCAGGAAATTACAGCCTCACACCAAGGGAACCCTGAAACAAGGCCGATTAAAATGACCGATACAGCGAGACACAACCTTGCACAAGATGATCCTAAATGCGGGGAAAATATACGCGTCAAAAACTTGCCATGAAATGTTTCAAATCGGTAAATAGCCTGGACGTTAATTTATCAAATAAGTATCACGAACAGTGAGCTCTAAAGAGCTACTTGGAAAATGCCATAGCGCTTGTGTCGATGAAGAAGAAAATGATGAGATGGAAGAAAATGCAGAGTTGTGGCAAAGAAAATCCTATTTACCACAGCAAAACATAAACTATGGGCATTCAAAATATTTAAATTTCGTCTTACATCTGAACTGGGAATAATAAAATTGAACTCAGTCAATGTCAATACGGTTCAGGTGAACGCAATCCAGAGAAAAAGTGGACGACGGTTAACTGACTTTGTATTGGCACTGTTTACACTCCTACAAATTAACAAGTCTGAAGTTCATACATTCGAGTAAACTCCAAATGTAGGCATACATCAGACAATCAAAGACAAACATGCCATGTGCCGTATTCGGGTTGGTTCCAGTCAACACCAGTGAACAACATCCCCTCAAACTTCCTGTAACGCATGCAATCTCTTGTCAGAGAACTCTTCGTAAAATCAAGTATGTATAGAGATAGAATAGAAAGATATATATATGTACGATCGAACTTTAACTAATGTCATTTTACCTTAGTATAATTTCAATGTTATATTGGGAATGATATACATGACAAGCATGCATATCAACAAAACATGAACGAGTACAGATGTTTCAGAACAAACACGTCGTTTACGCATGGGATTTCGTGGTGACCTTTTCTCCATACTTGGATGTATGAAACCACGGAATGCATATTAATGAAGATGCTTGCTCCAACACTCATTTAAAAGGCAGTTTACAGCGCCTATGGACCTATAAGAAGCATGCTTCAGATCTCACGCCTTCCACCTACGCTGCTTACAAGCGTGCTCACGTGCCCAAATGCTAAATAAGGGCTAGGCTCTCCTTAAGGTTGCACAAGTTTCAAGCGTACACAACTAAATTCGTCAATGCAGATTTATGGTTGATATGTGGAGGGATACGTCGCCATTTCTATTACCTAGCGATAAAATTATGGTAAAAATGCTTATAGGACTACAATGCATGTATCCATGTTCCCGAAAACAGTACAGAAAAATAGTAAAATCCCAAAATAAAATACGCAGATAACTAAAAACATTTACAATTAATAATATGTAAGAAAATAAAGAGAAAACGACGACCTGCACAAAGTAATAATTGAATAATATTAAAATTTCGTATCAAAGCTTACAAAGTGAACTGTAAAAGTTATCAGAGGTGAACTTGAGGAAGCGAACGAGGCATTTCCAGGGAATACCTACACTTTGAAAGTAACAACCTAAATAACACTCATGGTTTTCAAATAATGACAGTATTCGAATAGATGATGAAAGGCATAATCGACCTCAAGAAGCCACGGTCAAAGCTCGGCAACAATGAAGATAGACAATAGCAGCAAATTGGCTCTTAATTTCAAAGCAGCTCAAGCCAATAGCGAAGCGGCATGACATGCAACATAAGAGCTCCTTCCATGTGACACTGGGATCAGAATAGTCCGGAAATTTTTTATGCGACAATAAATTAATGAAAACAAATAAAGTGAGAGATACCAGGCTAAAAGAGCTGCTAGGATGCTCAAAAAAATCCTGAAACGTAGAAAACGAAGGTCGTTGAGTAAAAAAACCGATAAAAAACAAACGCAATGCGCAATGATATGAGGTCAAAAAATACCTCTCAGTAGTCAACGAAAAAGAAGATTTGATATAATGACTGCACAATTCTTTGATGAGCCAGACAATTATATACTTCAGGTCCTCTGGACATTTTTGTGAAGCCGAATGAGACTCTACTCAATTACAATCTGGGAGGTCTAAGATGAACAGAATTCAGGAAAATCAGGACCTGGGAAAAGTTAATGAAGCATCAAAAGGGTTTTCAAATGATTTGTCGATAGACAATGTTTCGTCACAAGGTTCAAAACAGCGCCAGAAGAATGGAAGACTGAAAGATGGTAGTTGAGGCTTCTCTAATTACTTCGAATACGAGACGAGGATTTTGTTAAGAGCAACATACGAGTATGTCTTAGTGCATGCAAGGATCATACTCGGCGTTGTGACGCACAACAAAGGGATGTTCCAGGCATACATCGTACACTTGTACGAGGAAAACGCAACACAACTATTGATTAGACTCGAGTACAAATTTTTCCCTATTTTTAACAGAAGTTTACGTAATATTTTTATGGATAAGGAAAGCTACTGAACACATTATTAAATTTCACAAAATGGAACACGGTAACCGCAATAAATAAAAGTTATTACATATTGTAAAAGAACATTTAGTGTGATTATTTACTCGTCAAAAAGAATAGTTTATTGATTTTACTGTTCTTCAATGTTTGTTATCGTCAGTTATGAAACATTGAAAATATATAAACATTGTAATAATTTTTAAATAATAACATGAATTGACGAAAGAAGCCTCCAAAAATGTAAAAGACAGGCAACTAGCACATAAACACATAAAAATACCTTATTTACCAATTGACAATTCGCACATTCTGAAGGAACATTTAAAAGAACAGACGTGCAAACAAGAATAAAGGCTCGACAAGTAACCACTAAAAAGATCACGGACTAGTCCTGCAAAAGATGTATTGGAGATCGTGGTTCGTGACACCGTGTCACGCGCCAAATTACCATTGTTACGGAACCACGATCACGTCGAGGAAGCTAATGAAGAATACCTCAGAAGCGATGACTTGTACGACACAGGTGATAATTACGAGGGAAGTGACACAATTATGCTCCGCTCAATAGTCCAGGGTTCGTGTATGGTTGGCGACTATGAAAATACACGTTCATCACGCGTTTAATACCAACGCATTCACTAATGCACAGGTTGGCAGTATGACAGATTGTACGATAAATATCCATAGAGTTGACGGAATTACATAGGTTACCTAAATATTTCTGATGCCCAACTCCGAATCTCAACATCTAATTAACTAATAAAAGTTTCATCGAACTTCCTACTTCTCAAATTATCCAAGAAAGACTCCGATTCAAGGAGCTTAAAAGGATATCAGATAGTGTTTTACGACTACAACTCCTCAATTCTGCATGAAAACACAGCATTCACCACTCTAATCATTCACTTTGAAAGTGGAACATATCATCTCATACCATCTCTCTAGCCCAGTATCTTTACGCGTCTTAGATTCTGACAGTCACTTCTTTTTATATGAATGAATAGTTGTGCTTGAATGAATTGTTCCACGTCTGCTTTTACTCTTTACTTTACTCGTATGAACTACTCAAAAAATTAAAATAAGATGGAAAAACGTACTACGAGTATTTCTCCTCCAAATCTTTCAGGTAGCTAATTTCAAAGCTTCATCATTTCTGAAAGTGTGCCTTTACTTGAAAAAGTTTTATTCTCACAGAAATGAAAGGTGTGGAAACAACTCGCATGAAAAATAAGGATGAAAAGTAAGCTACTAATACAACACAGTAATGATTCTCACGTATTTTCCCGACAGCGGACTTGAGTGTACACACAAAACAGTGGGAGAATGTTCATACTTTGTTACACGCTGGACATTTGGGTTACAGTAGGAATATAATAGCAAAACGTTTCTTCTCACTGACTGAAGGCAGCAATATAAAGCACGACACAGAGCGCCAATTGATACATCCACATTATACTACGTCAGAGCTCGCTATTCCCGTTGTGAGAAGTACAAAGTGTGTCATCATTGAAGTGGAAGTTCGGATTCTTTTCTTCGGGACCTTACATCAGGCCATAAGAAGAGAAAGAGCATCGAATGTTCTTTTTCTGGTGTGAGGTAAACGAAGACGGTTCCATTGAAAGGCAATACAGGTTGGGGAACAGAGCGCATTGAGCAATGCAGCATTCGCATATTGCCCCACCTATACAGTACCTCCCGTATTGAACGTTACGACGGCAGGTGTGGCATGCTGATAGAAGCACAAGGTTTTCAGAAGATCTTTAAATAAATAGAGGTATAGAATAGAAAAAAACAAAAACTGACGTTCCAGAGACTGAATTATTTCAGGTCTTAGAGTAACATAAAAACAAAGAATTTCAACAGTAACATCTGAAAATCAACAAAGAGAAAAAATGTACCCCTTTAATAACAGAAAAATATTGATTGCTTTATTTACTCAGCAGACTGCGTTAAATCAGCGATAGTGTGGAATTCCCTTCAAGACCATTGAGATGCACAATGAAAAGGGTGCTTTAAAATTAAGTACAACGCAAAAGTGGCTCAATTATTTATTAAGAGTAGACATGAAGAGACGCCAGATGACTCACGCACGTTTACTCATGCACAGGTGTCAGTGCTGGTCAGTCACGCATGAGAACACAAAATATTACGAGCGCGCCAAGGCATGCAGTGTTACGCGTGAGTCAACGCTCGAAAATCAAGCTCCTGGTATTGATACAGCCGCAACACTTGCACCCACTTTTCAAGTAACGATGACTTCATGAAATCGATTTTCAGATTTAAGGAAAATCAATGATAAGATAGCACGTTTATTTTCCTTTCTATAATTCATGCATGGATACACTTTCGGACGGCATGAACTTGATGCCTGAAAGATTCTATTAGCAAACTGAAGAATCACATGATTTCTTCCGATGTTTTGTTTTTGAATAAATAAACGACACACAACCACTAGTGATACCATAAGCTCTTACAGAATCCCGTAACATGAAAACCATAAATTAAATGCAGGTCCCGTATAACATACAGGTAAGTCATCACATACAGTCACACAATGTTCATAACAACACATCACCATCACACGCACTGACCCAATGATCATCACCACACGGCACCCCACGCAGGGACTGTAGGGAGCATAAGCGGACACAGCAGCGATGACTTCATCATTGGATGAGACGGAAGTACGGACTATAGCCACAGTAAAAATCATGCAAACGATGGTGGTCATATCCCACAGCACTTGAAGGTTGTGGTGGTAAGGGCCTTCTCATTAAGATACACGAAAAATTAATCAATATCAATTTCTTAGACAAGCATTTTATCTCAAACACTTTTCAATCAACTGTAAACGTACCGAGCCTAAAAATCGCTGTTAGCACTTCGAATCAATGAACTTGCCAACTTTTAAATAAGAGGCAGTCGTCAAATGACGAGAAAAATTATACAATGGAAAATCAACCTAGTATGTATCAAAGAACTATCGACTTATTACCTTGAATATAAGAAATATCAATAGAATAAACATACATAAGTAATAATGGAAATGTATATATGATACCAAGAGAAATATAAATTTTTTCTGATCTGAAAGTAGAATTCGAAAGTAAACCGTAATCGGTGGAAATAAAATGAAACCTCCCAGATAGCAAAATAAGTGCCCAATACTATATTTAACATTCTCTTGGTTTCGTTTCAATAGTCATAGACTGGCTCTCACATTAATGAACAAAATTTCCAACAGGGCAATAAGGGGCTACATCAAATACACGGAGCCTAATGAAGTTTATATTAATCTTTAGTGCATTTGAAGTAAAATATAAGAATAGAAAATATTGAAGACTCAATTCAATTGACCAACACTACAAAGACCACTGACGCCTTTCTCATTTGGGACTTACTTTGTTAAAAACTTCATTAGCAAGATAACCCATGAAAACACCACAAATAAAAATTTACTTTCATTCTCCGATCAAAAACCTGCCATGGGAGACGCAATACATCGTGATGTTATGCAGCTCCCTCGTTGAAAAACGAAAATTGATCTCGCTTGGAGTACACGCCGCAATTAGCTTCCTCAGTGATGAGTGCGAGTTTATCTCAGAATCTCTTCATGGATTTTCTATTTAAGGCCAAAGTTGATAATTAATTGTGAGAACTTTTAGGTAGAAACCGGACAGCAGACGCTACCAGTCCGCTCCCCACATTATCGCAGCTGAGGGCACGTATTCCCACGGTAACTAGTGTGACTGAAGGGACCTCGCGATAGTAAAACGCAGGAATCAGGTTCTAGAATTCGATGTAAACAGACCCACGCCTCGCTGGTTAATAAAACATAATAGGGCTGTAGAATACAAGTTCACACGATGGTATACAATTATCAGAAAAATTAAAAACATTGCATGAATTATTGTAATAGTTTCAATGATTCCCTTATAGTAAATACATTCTGTAACGATATTCAGAGGCAACAAGCCGAATAACAAAGAAATTAAACACAATGGCACAATGGAAAGAACTATTGGACGGTTGAACGCATTTTAGCCGTCATCATTTCTACAAAGTTAAATGCCTGCACAAGTGGGTGAATTGTCATTTACTGCTAATTTGAAAGAAAGACGAGAAGTAGAGGTAATAAAAAAGTTATTCATAAATTTTTGATTAAAAGATACAATCCATGTTCTCACTAATGTTTCTCAATCCCTAAAACGTAGTCTAGTCGTTAAGCATAAATAGAACTTGTCAGTCCTTATACAGGTTTTAAGATAAGCGATAGACCGCTATACTGCGGCATCATCAAAACAAGACATGCAGGCCACACTCAGGCTGTAACCCTGTGAGAGCCACAACAAAAAGCACAGCCCCTCCTCAGGAAATGATGAAATTCGACTCAGGAAACGACCAAATAAACAAGCTCAAGCAGCTTCGTTATAGTGTGTCACACGATAAAACTCTCGTGTTCTTGTAATTGGACATTCAAACACAAATTTAAAATGCAGTAAGTGCAGACAAACACAATCTGCGAGGCAGCGGTACAGAGATGTACAGGTCACGGAACATCCCATCAAAAGACACGCAAGATTAAATATTCCTCCAACGTCAATGCAATGAACTACAATTTCGAATAGAATCAAGGTATTGTACGAGAGATGGACTGAAATCAGCTGAAGAATAGTGCTAAACAAGACATGTAAAATTGTCATGGTTAAAGTCAGATTACTATGTCGTTCATAGTAATTCAAGGTATCATATTGCAAGGCGTATATATTATGTATGACGCTCGTTTCCAACCGCCGACATAAGTATCATACTTAGTATAAGTAAGCTATCCACATTGATTTGAAAATCCGAGAGAATATATTCATAGTCTGGCGACTATGACTATTTATTAGTTTCAGTTCCTCGCGTATAGCGTGAACATACTTGAAGCTGAAGATTTGTTGTAAAAAAATGTTCAGCTTCATACCACTACATACTAAATACTACTGAACTACATACTACGAAATTTTCCTATGAAATCAATCGCTGTAAGTCAAGCAAGAAACCACATCGTTTTGCTTAGTGATAGCGGTGTACCCATACGTATGCAGTAAT
The DNA here is from genome assembly GCA_006783055.1 of Trinorchestia longiramus. Taxonomy (NCBI): domain Eukaryota; kingdom Metazoa; phylum Arthropoda; class Malacostraca; order Amphipoda; family Talitridae; genus Trinorchestia; species Trinorchestia longiramus. The sequence continues at coordinate 86,360 of VCRD01000354.1, read as the reverse complement.
ATCATGAAGAATTATTAATTATGTATATCATTTGCAACTTACACTAACAGCATATAGAACTTTGATGAATTCAAATTCAGTACTTAAAACAAACCGAGACTATTACAATTTTGAAATGAAACAACGTGTACACTCACCTGGAGCGATGGCAGCTTTGACTGTGTTTGAAGGAGTGGCTTTGGAGCCACCTGACGAGGAGATGATGCCGCTCCTGCTGGGGGCGAGGGAGAAGTTTGGTCTGTCCCTCTGCGACACGGCAGACCTACTTCTCAGCAACTGAACACATCGTTTAAAAGCTCCACCTACAGTTCCAGTCGAGGCTGCATCTGATGCAGGACTAGCACACTCTGCCTGTGATGTTGCAGGTTTTTTTACACTTGCGATGGTTAGACGACGACCGTCTATTTCGGAGTCCCCTTCGAAGTTGATATGATGACGAGAGGTTGCAGAAATTGAATTTCTGTGTCGTTTGCCAGAAACTTCATTAAGTTTGGAAGTGTCGTCACTTGTTTTAGGGTGATCGGGCTTGTTTCTAAGCAAAGAAGAGTCACTCTCAGATGTATCACTGCTAGAGTTAGGCGCGCAACTTCCTTCACTACTATCGCTTTCGCGCAGAACCGAGTTTTTGTTATTAACATAGAAAATATTTTCTACTTGAATAACATTCATTGTACTAAAATCAACACTTTGTTTACACTGTGAAACCCGATCAAACTGCTTGGTGGAAGAATTTTCATTCATTTTATTTTTTCGTGGGGCAGATAAACTTGATCGCCTCACAGTCTTTGAAGGAATGTTGGGTTTACTATAACTACTGTGCAGTACATTGCACTCCGTGCTATAGTTTTCAGATTCATTGTAACTATTATGAATACGATTTTCATTTGCACAGCCTTTACTTTGAACAGTGGCAGTGCCACTCACATTTTCACTGCGATGGGACACAGAGCTCTTTGTTTCTCCTTCTTCTAAATTGCCAGAATTACTTAGATTTCCTCTGGGTGCAGAAAACGTCTTGCTTCTCTTAGTGAGATGGCTGAGCCTTCGAACGCCGCTGAAGCTGTCAATCCTAATACCAAATATTTGCCCTTCATTCCGAGACTTGGAACGTCGGACGCTGGTGGACGAGGGTTGGTCACAGGCACTCTGTGTTATGCAGCGAGGTGGAATGGAAGGAGAATCACTCGAGACAGGAATGTGGATGTCCGATTTGGAATGGTGAATGCGCAGAATAGGAGTTCCAGGTGAAAACTTCCCAAGTTTAGAAGGCTTGTTCGGTGTAACAGGGGAATTAAGAACCAAATTGGAAGCATGAACTTTTTCACACGAGTGACGTACCGAAGTTAATAAATTTTCATTCGAATTGTTGCTATTCTCAGCAATAGTATCGAGCAAAGTAGAGGAAGACATACAGCCATCTACACACGAGGAAACTTCTTCCATGATGTCCGCGGATACTGCAGAATTTGATGGCAATTTTGATGCACTTCCGATATCAGTTTTAACGACCTTCCCATGTTTCAAATCGTTACAACTAGACCGAGTTTCCTTGCTGGGAGTATTATTCTTTTTATTCGTACTAAGTTTTAAGCCGTGGGTATCCAGGTTAAGCGACTTCGACTTTTTAAGAGGGGATTTTGAAGGGACGACTGGAGAGACTTGAGGACCGTTGATAATAATTCTTGCTGAATTTCCGTTCATTGGAGCCATGTATTTTGATTCTTTCATTGCCTCGCGCCTAGAATAGTTCATAGCTTTAAAATTAGGATTCCTAAAACCAGTTAAAGGTGTTTGATATTTAATAATATGAAGAGTGACGCCATCGCTATCGTTTGAATCAGTCACTTCACTCTCCGTCTCGCTATCACTGTCATAACATTGGACACTTTTGTTGACTTGTTTTAAACTATTTTCGACACGAATAACACTGTCATTGCAAAACTCAGTATTGCCACAGACTTTATCGGATCTACTGGGGCTAGCACTTCTGTCTTTGCCATTAACGTAAACATTTTCAACATAACCAGATTTCCTAACGCCGTCGTCAGAAAGTTCGTTGGCCTCATGACAAGTACGAGAGTTCTTTTTCATCACCAAGCTGTTTCTTACATTACGCTTCTGATGATCTGAACCATTCACGCTGCCGGTAATTTTTTCATCGTAATTGGTGTACTTCTTCAGATATTCAGGTTTTTCGTCGCTGTTGAAGCTGGGTCGATGAGATAACAGGACAGGCTTCTCGCTATCTCCTGCAACCTCCCTACAACGATGGCCTCCTGCAATCCGCTTCATCGACTTCAACTTCAGACGACGCTCCATCTCTATGATATCTTCCCGCTCGTGCATTGGCGTCGTGCCAAACAATGCCCACTTTAGCCAATTTTACACAAGCTTTTTATTACCAGAGCATATCGTAGCCCCCAATTCAAAATTATTAACAATTTCTCAGAACTCTACCACATTTAAATAAAATTAGAAAATGATAGTCTTTCACTTTTACGAAACAGAGAAGCGTAATGTCTATTCTCGTAAGAAAATTACACCTGTGAAGACAAATCAATCAGTCTACGTTAACAGTCATACTTCACACACATAATTGCATACGAAAGTAATTAACGACAAAGGTCACCGTTGCTGCGAGAGCAACTCCGAACTGAAAAACCAGCATTGCAAGCGTCCTTCAAACCAAATATCAATTGTAACAAACAAAGTCGATCATTATGGTGGTCTAATTGCGAGCTTCCCAGTTGCTAGGGCGTTCAAGAGGGCATAATCCGTGATTACGAATGATAAAATAACCGAGTAAGAGATATGGATGCTTTCTCAACCTTTAGAGAGAAGTGCGTCAGCACAGACGTTCGCCCTCTTTAACCCTTCCTATGTTTCACACTCGCACAGGTCGCCGGCCTAAGGAAATCTGCAGCAAAAAATAGGCACGTATAAGATATTAATTAAATACTCAATAAAATAAAGAATGACAATTTTAGAGACTCGAAAATTTTGATAAGGATGAAGTATTCTAACTTTCTAACACTCAAGGGTTAGAATTGAATTGAATGTGGAAACGAAAACGAAGGTATTTCATTCTTGGGTTACTACCCAAATCTTATGCGGTCGGACTCAAATCACGCACTGGTGCTAAAGTAGTCAGAGTAAAGCAGGAAGCGTAAGATAGGTCAAAGAGCTGCTACTATTACGAGTAGTACCACCAGTGTCCGGCAACTACTATCGCTAACAGTACTACCTTTCGTACCACAGCAGTAGATTAAGGAACGAGTGGAAGGAAAAGAAAAATCATATTCACAGTTATTAATCATCACGCACAGGCACCAGGAAATTTGTTTTAACATATGAAAGCGGCCGTTTTACAGGTGTTGACTTGTTGCTTTGACTTGATAGTCATCAATATCGTCAGTAATATTAAAATTGTAACATTTTGTAAGCACTACCAGGGTTATAATTAATATAGAGACAACGGTAAATTTCGAATTTGCTAGGGGAATTGTGAATGCATATTTATTGCGTTTTTTCTTTCTCGCTATCTGGAGTTTCGATCAGACTTCGAATCAGTACTTTAAAATATTGTGGTATTTCAAATCCAGTTTTAATGAAATCGATTTTGCGTTTACGGTGCCGGCACAGACGGTATATTCGGCCAGCTAGTTCCAGATTTTGACAATTTTAAATGGAGGGAAACTTAGGGCTTGGTTTGTCCTGAATTATTAACTTATTATTCTAGGCTAACGTCACTGAAGATATTAACATATTTGTAGCCATCAATTAATGTTTGTTGGATCATGAGGTCTTCTTTTTTTCAGAGGACGTGAGTGCAAGCTGTAGACGTAGATCCTCGCTGAAGTCATAAAGCTTTAGAATCAATTTCGTTGCCTGGCGCTGAATTCTCTAAATTTTGGCGATATCTCGTCGTAGGGTAGAATATTAAAGTCTAAGCTGCATTGCATATTCCAGATGTGTCAAACTCGTATTTTGTAAAGGAGTAAACTCGTGTTTTCTTAACTTATTCTCTCAGTTTCTTGCTATGAAACAGAGAATTCTTCTGAAATTTGAAATGCTTTTATACTGGCTGGTCAATTTTGAGTTCTAAGGTGATAGCAACACGAAGATCTCTTTATTACTCTAAGATTTTAATAGATGTGTTTTCTGTATGTTGGAAATACCAGCTATTCGCTTCAGTATGCGTTACTGAACATTTGTCAATGTTGAACCTCATTTACCAGGTTACAGTCTATTAGAGTAGTCTGTTGAGGTCTGTATGAATAGTTACTACCCCATTCAGAAAATGCTCTGGAGCAGAGATTTGAGTCGTTTGCAAACTTGTTGATTTTATAAATGTTTCTGAGGTTAAAGTCGTTCATGTAGATGATGAAGAGGAGCGGGCACAAAACGCTCCCTAGAGGAATCTCTGATGTTGAATTCGTCCGGTCGATAAATAGCTCATAGATTGTCACTCGTTAACTGCAACCAGTGAGGCAGTTTCGTATCTATCGAGAATAGTTACCTCGTAAAACAAGGTCACTACTTTGGCCATAAACCTTTTGTAAAGATTACGCTCTAGATAGCATCAAAATTCAGAAGAGATTTGTTAAATTTGTGACACGCTGTTTTTTCACTTGTTAATCATAGAAGTTATAGTTATGAGAAATAATGGAGCATATGTACGCACATACATCAGTCTAAGGAAAATGAGCAACATTTCTCATTAGAATATTAATTGCAGATTATTTTGTTCATGCGATACGCTCATACGAACATCATTACTTGTTTATGAACTAAAGGAAGTGGTACTAAAATTACGGTATCATAATAACGAAGGGATGCCGCAAAGAATGCGCAATTTTGTTCGCACTAACTTACGTACTAGAAAAATAAAAGCATAAAGTGTAGTGTTCGAGTAAAAACGAAAAAGTTGTCCATAAAAAACCTCTGGTTCACCAATAAAATGTGGATGAATGATCACGCGACAATTACGCTAATCAAGCAAAGAGTTGATTAAAAGACTTTGAAATACAATCCAAGAATGTCCAATATTTTGAGAGTCGCTAACGCTGAAATTCCTGGAGTTTTAAACGATGTTCTGGAAGGCAAGCCATCTTTAATCTGCCGAATAAGGCGGGCACATTGCAGGTCACGGTGTAGGTTAAAAGCCAGTCATTTACGGGGTGCCGTTCTATAAATTTACGACGAAAGAGCAGCTCTTGAAACAGCTGTTTGGACCAGAGAAAGCTGACTTCGCTCTCTCGTATCCTATATATGCTTGTCTCACGAGAGGGAATCTCCAACCAAAATGCAGACGCTCCCAGCTACGTAGGAACATGCACGGTCTACTACAAACACGAGATTGTCTCTCTTTAGAACTCCGAATTCTACGTACATTCTCAACATAGAAAACAAGTACTGAGTTGTATTATTTGATTTCTATTTACATCTTTGATTGTTAATCATAGAAATAATCAATTCATACGAAACAAAAACTAAACATGGAATAAAACTAATCAAGCTTTAAAAACACTACAGTGGATTTTGCTTTTGCCAAATAAATCTGATATACCCAAAAACATTTTCCCGCGAATCTTTCTTTGGAGACCTAAACAATATACTGAAAAGCACCATCTTATCAAATTAAATTAAAACTGAAGTAAAGTCAGAGACTAAACTTCGTAACAGAAGCAGGAGAAAAAAGCTTCAGTAGAAGTGAAAAACATTCATAAACAATTCTTTTGCCTAGTTTTATACGTACAAAAGAAATTCTACATGCTTGCTCGAAATTTTGCAAACGTAAATTCTTCCTGAAAACAGTTTTTTGTCGAACACAAAGATAACAGTATATTTTCGATCTATAAAAAGTACTATGTAGTAGATCTTGTTTTGGTTTTTAAAACGTATGCCAACTTTTCGCTATCAAAGCTAAATGAACAGCGCAAGTTCCAAAAACTGCTATCAAGAGTTTTCGTACCTACTTAGTAAATAAGGGCTAAAAAACAATTTAGTGCGAATAAATGAAACGAAACAAATACTTTAATTCTCATTTGAATCACAAGTTTCGCAGAAAACATTTTTTCGCTCGTCCACTTCGTAGCGATTGAGAATGAAGGTAAAAAAGCGGCGGAAACGTTACTAATGACATTGGCAGGACCATAACTAACACAACGCTGAGAGCGAGATTATCTCATCCATTACAAGCCACAAAAGACTTCGTCACTCACAGAGAACTGGATTGACAGATCGACCGTGGATGCATAAAGCTGTCGTCCCAGACGAACGCAGACGGCGTTGTCAGACACATTCTACGATTGTTGGGGGGCTCTAATGTACTCGAAGGTCAAGTATGGAAGGCTCTAAAGTAGACGATCAATAGACACTGAATGACAAAAATTATATTTTTATGGCCTTACTAGTCCTGCGAGGTCATCACTATCATTAGTGAAGAAACGCAACAACAACTGCAAAAGATTTACATCTAAGCTAAGATATGAACGTTTACATAGTATTAGGAACTATTACTTTAGCTCAGCAAGTGAAAAAATATCTCAATTCACTTTGATAATTAGTCTCACACCAAAGTTCTGAAATAGTAAAAATTTAAGACTAATGCAACGAAAATCCAAAAATTCTCTCATTCATTTTTAAAATCGGAACATCAGTTCCATATTTTCATTCAGCATTAATAGAGTTGATAGAATTGAAACACTTTGATGAGACTAATGCAATTTTGGAAAGAAAGTAACAATCGCTAATTAGTTTTTATTACCTGAGAGTTAATAAATTCTAAGAACCCAATCAGTCGTCTCCATATGAATAAATAGATAATTTATGTTAAGAATTAAATACATCAATTTAGCTAAAAATGTTTTTTTGAAGCTGTTACTCTAGTAGTTTTGAAACAATGAATTATTCACGAACAATTTATAAAGACGATTAGATAGTACATGAAATTCTTTCAAGAGATGGAGGTTCAATTTATACCTAATGAGTAGCAACCTAATGGTAGAAAAATGAATCAACATGGAAGAAGAAGCAAAGATCACAAATGTTTAACGCTTCAAATTGTGATTTAAAACTGTTCGAGAGCGTCATGGCCACCAGTACGAGATTAGAAAGCCAAGCATATACGTGACCAGTCTAAGCATCTCCACAGATGAGCTGAGGTCGGTGATTAGTAGAACAAGCTGACGTTTGAGATCAACTCTCAGGCTATAAAGCACATATTTTAACGGAGCCTTAGCCGTTTATTCATCTCACTAGCACAGATGTAGTTACAGCGCTTTGGTGTTCACGGCAACATAATCGCTCCTTATAAGAGAATTCGACACATCAACGCAGGACAAATTCAAATTGAGTGCAGATAGAGGAAGGAAATTTTAGGTCGCTCTTTTCAGTAACAATAAGTTCTTTGTTTAAGGATATGAATATTCAATGATGATAATTAGGATATACTCATTAAATTACCACTTAAAATTGTAACATAGCTTACTACAACTCTTCTATTTTTGCGATCCCATCAGCGTACAGCGCACGTCTTGTTGTTAACTTAAACATCAAAAGAGGCAGCATTGCGCACGGAAGCGTGAGTTGCGAGGCGCTTGAAAGATCGCTCACGTCACTCGATGGTCATTTCAGAGGCAGGGAAGGCGTCGTCAGCCCAGCGACACAATCATCTAACGCAAGAACAGTGAAAGGCAAGTGCCTCTAAGGAGCCTTGTATCCACCGAAACGTGATCCTGCAGACATGCAGCACGCGTCAACGAAATGCCATGATTTTACGGAGGTTTCATGATACTGGCGACAATATCGACGACAGCTATCAAGAAAGTAGCACCCGAAATAATGAAAATTAGAAAAATGAAGTTTACAAATTAAAATGAGAAATGAATGGACTTGAAGTAGCAGAAAAAGTTAATGAACAAATAAAAATTTAATATAAATAACAAGAACACAGATCATGAATTGAATTAGTAATAGTATAGAAACGTTTTTGATATAGGAAATCAATTTCACATAATTGAAAGTTGACTATTCTTCGAGCGTCAAGATATCGACGAAAAAGTGTTTACGCGTCACGCCTTTCAAGAAATTCCAGCTTCAAGACAAGAATTTACAAGAGTTTTTCTTAGCAGCATCGCACGCCAAAAGTTTTCAAGAAATACACGAGCAGCGCAGAACAGCGCGAATTAGAAAGGTTGACAAACCACAACTGCTTTGGAGAGCCGTCAACGGCGATTACTGCTAAGTCGAATTGACGGTGCGAGATGAATAACATGGCGCAGTTTCAGTCACAGCGGATTTGCCATCGCCGTGAAACATACTTAAGCAACACGATTAAAAAAGTGA